>JAMWET010005075.1:0-37500 GCA_024036415.1 Prochilodus magdalenae | reverse complement strand
ACAACTTACATTTTCTTTTCCTCTATACATTTCCTTACATTAGGGCGAGTTATTTATTTATTTGTTAGTTAATATAATCAGTATACATTGGGATGTAATGCTTCAATCCCACAACAGCAGAATGAAACACAGGGGCTAATAAAGGGCTGATACGTGACAATGTAAAACAAGAATATACACTCATTATCAAAAGAATAATTCAATGCTACTGAGAAGGAAGATAAAGGAACAATACATGATGATACATTTAGACTGATATGGATAATATTTATTGAGCTACACCTTCAGAAGTATTGTCTCTTCAACATGAGCTGTAGAGCATCCTGAAGGTATCCTGTAATAATCCATCCCATGCAGCTTGAATATTCTCTCACAGTTCCTGCAGATTTTGCAGTAGGGATGGAGGTGGAGTGACACCAGGCCTTCTGGACATCTAGCACATGATAACAAACTGTTCATATTGCCGTTAACCATAGTGCCTCCACACACGGATTTGTTGGTTGTCTCTACGAAGACAGAAGTGGGACTCATCACTGAAGAAGACCAACTGCCATTCTTAGCCACTCCATGACAGTCTGGCACAACACCATTGCATTCTTTGGGTGGTGTTGACGTGGTGTTAATGGCAGTTGCTGTCAGTCTGCGTGCATGTAGTCCTGGGATGTGCAGGTGTTAGCACTAACAGGATGACTCATGGAGACATCAGTGATCGCTGAATGTTTGCAAGCGTGGCTGTTGGGTTAGTTAGGTACACCCACCCTGGCTTTCGTTACATGTGCAGCTGAGCGTTCAACTTGAATCTTTCGTATGTCTTACGATGTCAAATCTACCCACCAAGTTTCATTCCTGCCAGTTGATTCCTTCTGGATGCAGCTATTTGTGCAACTACTCTTTCAATGATGAGTGTGTGATAAATACACCAGACAAGAGAGAGAGAGAGAGAGAGAGAGAGAGAGAGAGAGCTTGGTTGGCCTGTAATGTACTATAACGTTTATGAGAAATGGCCATGTGAACTAACAGATGCCTGATGTTAAGGAATGTCCCTAAACCGTGTGGAAGCAAAGCCAAATAAACTGACGTTGAGAGCCCTGAGAAAAATCCCATTGCTCTTAGAAATTTGAACAGTGTAAGCAGCCCTGCTTCAGTGAAGCGTGTCTGGTACATGTGATTAAAATCGTTTCATCCTGAGCCCTGATCTCTCTCCCTCTTTCTCCCTCTCCCTCTCTCTGTCTCTGTCTTGCTATGAGGCGTGTGTCCTGTAGCACGGAGAGAAGAGGAAAGAGAGAGGGATTGGAGTGCAGTCGAGAGGAGGTGAAGGCACTGTTAGGATCTCAGGTATTATGCTAGGCTGATTTTCTCTCGGCTCAGAGCTGGAGATGAAATTTCTGCTTGCCTGGCAGTAACACGGCGACAGATTACTCTGCTCAAAAAGAGACCTGCGCCTCGTTTCTAAAAGACAAGCAAAAGATGAAAAGCACAGGCTTATGCTGCCTCTGAGAGAATCATTTAGCGAGCAGGAAAAAAATACAGCACAAATTCACACTGGAGAAAGTTTCCCTGTGTGTTTAGGAATTAAAAGTGGATACGTGCAACACATATTCCTTTTTGCTGTGTCATGCTGCACCTGAGAGGAGCGTCCGGTGGGTTAGCGATGTGTGTGTGTATGAGTGTGTATGCGAATGCAAAGTTTGGGCACTTCTGGTCAAATGGCATGTTTGGAGATCTTTAACATTGGCATAGGTGAACAAGTAGAGTCAGGGAAATGCATTCGTAAAAAAGTCTGTTATGTAACAGTCTAGATTCATTAATATTACTGTATGCCCTGAAAACTTAGATACAAAACCAAAGCAGCACTGGAAATGGTGGGCAATGTACAGAAATCCCCCATTCCAGACTGTGAAGGTGAGATCAATACTTTTCATGCCCTATCCAAGGAACCAGACTGTCGGTGGGTATGACTGACGTTCATCCTTAAATGACACTAGAATTGGCTTCATATTTGCCAGCTTCCTAATATAATGTTGTGTTCCACCTTAAATGCTGGAGCTTGTACAGAATGTAGCTGCGGCACCATTTAAGGTGGAACGGAAAATTGCAAATTGCAAAACAACAACAACAAAAAAGTCAGTAAATCGGAAGCCCAACTTCAGTTTCCTCATCTTTAACAAGATCCTAGACTTCTTTAGATCAGGGTTGTTAGTTAGCTCTGTACATTTCACTCCAGACAGTTTCTCAAACCTATAACTATATCAAACAGCTTCAGTGTTTCCAGCTTTATTGATACACTATAAAAAGTGCAACTTAAAAATATAACATCACTTTGTTACACGCAATTAAATAAGTTTTACTCAGCTCCAAAACATTACTGACTTTGACTCTTTAACTGAAGGAATTGTTCATTCAAAGAATAAACCAAATTTACTTGCAACTAATTGAACTCATTTTTTGAGGTTGCACCAACTGAACACTTTTTACAGTGTGTCACAACCCAAACAACAGCCTGTAAGTAACAGCCGTGCTGTGAGTTTTTGCCGGTTTTAGCAAATCAGTCCACTTACAGTTTTATTTACTTTGCTTGTTGACAAGGTGGAAAGCAAGTAGCTAGTATAAATAATGTTATAGACATTGAGTCTAATATTATTTCTTGTCTGTGTCAATTTAAACATGTTGCTTATGCGGCATCAGAGCACAGCTCACCAAATTATTCATGAGCTCACCGAAAAGGGAAGACAGCTTATTTCATTCTAGGGCAAATCATTGGGTTGCAAATGGGACATTTTTCACCCTATCCAAGGTCACATACCTTCTATGTAGAAATCAGAGAACAATTTAAAATGCAAAATAAAAAAACATAAAATATGTCCTGTGCAAAAGTTATGGCACATTTAGTATTTAATGTGTAAATGTTTTCCAACATGTTAAACTCAGCAAATAATAGAAATTGTGCACTAAAATTAGTTAATTTGCAAAATATTTTAGATCCAAGCTGCATAATGCTTTCATCTACATGATGATTAGTCATAGAGTCACTGTAATCAATCAGGTTAATCAATGAGTTCACTGTGTTTGTTTTGTGAAGCTAAATCTTTGACAGAAACTGTATTTGATGGTACACTACTATACATGATACTACATACTACAGTAGTAGGTACTGCATATTGCCCCATGTGTGTGTATGCAGTACAGTAACAAGTTTTGAGATATAAAGTAGTATACTAATATAATCACATGATGACATGACTGTATGATATTACCTCAAGTTTACCTTAGAGCTGTTATTACTGTAGGCCCTATCCACTATTTAGAGCCAGCTGCTGCTAACGCTGCTCAGTTCACCCGGAACCTTTAGCCTAGCTGTTAACTCCCCTTGGCTATTTCACTCTAAAGCTAAACCTCTAAAGCCCATCTTTTTCAAAAACTTTTGACCTGTATAATTTAACTTTCTGAGGCTCATTCGGATAAAAACATACCCCACTACAATCACTATACTCACATGTACACTCAGAACTGCTATTACTGTATCCACTGTTTAGAGCTAGCTGCCGCTAACGCTGCTCAGTACCCTTGAAATATTTTTAGCCTAGCTGTTAGCTTCCCTCGGCTATTTCGACCTAAAACTGAACCTCTAAAGCGAGTTCATCTTTTATTAAACTTCAGACCTGTATACTTTAACTTTCTGAGGTTCATTCTGATAGAAACAAGCCCCACTACAAACACTTCACCCACATTTATACTTGGAGTTGGCAGCGTTTATCTCCCCAGTGTTACCTGGAGCCATTTTCTTTGGCTGAAGCAGGCTGAGAGCTGGTGAGGCCGCAGTGCATGATGGGATGGAGTATACTACAAAGATGCCCCCTGGTACACTAGAAACTCTGACTGGAGTAGTATACCATCAGGTAGGGTGGTCTAGGCAGTAGAGGCCGGTTTTTCAGCTCCCGGTCCTCTGTCTAACGCAATACCTGGATGGACGCCTATTGGTCCTCTTTTCAGGATGAACTGTTTAAAATGTTCACTTGCAGACAATATTCTGTGAGCCACTGGCTCATGTCTCTATCAAAAGACATACCTTACATTTCATTG
Organism: Prochilodus magdalenae; assembly: GCA_024036415.1. Classification (NCBI taxonomy): domain Eukaryota; kingdom Metazoa; phylum Chordata; class Actinopteri; order Characiformes; family Prochilodontidae; genus Prochilodus; species Prochilodus magdalenae. The sequence goes on along the minus strand of JAMWET010005075.1, from coordinate 33,420 downwards.
GTTTACCCAGGTCAAATGACCTTGGAACCCTCCCCCAAAAACAAAGGACATCCTACCCTCTTTCTTGGGGTTATGAAAGTGCCCACCATACCAACCGGGGATCTTCAGTGTGGCAGGCCATGGGACTGGGGAAGGAAGACAAGGACAGACACAAACTGTGACAGAGAGACACATACACTACATGCAGGAGGAAAGCTTTCTGTTTGAATGTGAAACTGACACAAAGGGCTACGAACATCAGGCCCAGAGTACATGTGAATAGATGAGCTCCCAGGCTCCTTCAGGCTGCTCCACCGAAGCAGGAATTCTCATTTATGTTAAAGAGACACCATTCAGTCTCATTGCTTCGGCTTGTCAAGACACAAACAGCCTGAGGGCCAAGCTCCAACTTTTCAGACCGAGTGGTTTTCCTGCCTGTGCTCTAGATGACTGAAAACCGCACTTACAATCTCACAACTCATCTGAAGACTGCCTGATTACAGTACTCTTCTGAGTGGGATGGCAGTGCGTACAACCTTCCTGCTGCATCCTGCATGCAAGCACATACACATACTGAAGCCTGACACCTTGCAGAGTGACGCACTATCAAAGCCGCATGAGGGCACAGCCGGCCTGCCCACCCTTGGTCTGCTGGGTGGGTGTATGTGGAGGGGAGTTGGAGTCACTCCCTCACACCTGCAGGAGAGTAATTGATTTCTGTCACACTCTGCAGACACACACCCACGCTCCTGCAGGCACACACTCTTGAGGGACTGCAGACGGGTCACCTGGGGACCAAACTATGGGCTGTCGCACAGACAGAGAACTTTCCTCTCTGCCACACACACTCCCAAAAGGCTCTGTGCAGCTGGGTTTCCATCCACTCATATTCCATACGTATTTGGACAGGCAGAATAAAAATGCAGACATATGTATTTCACATATATTAAAACTACTGTAAACTTGATCCATATTTTTCGGACATGTTTTTGTACTATGGTGATGTAGAGAGCTGAAACGTCTTGTCTTGTACTGAGATGATGGGAGTGCAGTGGAATGTCTTTGCACTATTTGGTTAATGCAAGCTGCCTCTGAAAAACTGCATAGTCTGATGTATTTATTGAAGCCACCGGATACGCATCCTACCGAATCCCACTGCAGTGAGACTTCAATACTCATTTACGCCAGATTCTAATATATGCTCCTTTATTGGATTAAAAATCGATGTTTATTGGAGAACAGGCTTTTACAGCATCATTGTGGGTCTTGTTTGCTTCTGTATGTGATTATTGGTAGAGCTTTTAAAAGGGCTGAATCTCGTAACATGCTGCCAATACAGATGCCGTAATGTACATGACTGACATTGTCTTAAACTTGGAACAGTCTGTGGCAGAATATGTGATCATCACTTATTAAGTCCTATTCATTTCAATGAACTGATTGACTTAGTGATATTAACAGGTTCTCTGTTCACATCAGGCTATGTGGTGGTGTACATCACCGTTCATGTGCAAAACACACGGACATAGAAACAGAGTTTCTGGCAGAAATGAGCTTATCTTAGCTGGACTGAGTTACATTTAGCTCTTTTTGACCCAAGGACCTTGGTTCTTGAACAGGTTCTATTCAGGCTTATTAGAATTGTGCTATTTAGGGAGCCAGTCTGCATTTGCATCCATTTCTATTATTACTATTGAAAACAAGGAACGTGAAAGGTAAGGTCATCAATAGAGGGCATAGCAATGGTAGTGAACAGTAGTGAGAAGATGTCTGAGCACATAGATTACCTGGGAGCGTTTGTGCTGTTGTTACAGATGTCTGTTTGGTTCTATCTAGAAAGCAAGCACGGACCAACTACTGGTGATGAGAAGACATGGAAGTCTTCAGCAGACTGCTGCATGCTCTTCCGAGGGCGTTGCCATTGTTGCTTTTTCTTTCCTCAGTGACCGACAAGTCTACGGATGTCATCACAGTTTGTGTTGAAGAACCTAATATTCCTGGTTCCACTATCATTCTATCATTTAGCACCGAACAGTTTAAAATTAGGTAGTAACCCGAAATTAGCCTGTCAAATTGGGCCAAATGTGCTTGTTCTTGAATGACCAAAGGAGGTTCATCTGGCAAGTATAATAAACTTATATTTAGTTTTTTTACTCAGAATTGTTGTGAGATGATTTTGAGATTATTTCTCTAAACATTATATATTTCTTTCTTTTTTGTGATTTTAGAGTAATTTTATTAAGCCAAATTGTTTCACTATGTTGGCAAATAATTTTGCTTATTTTAGGAATTAGCTTGAAACAGGCCAAATGATATGGTGGTGTAGTGAGAAAATTTGGCTTAATAAAATAAAACTTACAATTAAAATTAAAACAAGTTACATTTGAATGGGAATTAGTTAAATAACATTTGGTTTAGATTACAACTTATTTCAAAGTGAGAAATTTAAGACATATCAACTATATAAACTATATACAAGATCATTTTACTTGCCAAGATAGAATTTTTCGGAGTGTGCTGCTGTGGATCTCGGCTTATTATTATTTTTTAATTCTTCGGCCTCAGTAAGGCTGACTGGGCTCAGAGTCTCTCAGGCTACAGACTGAAAACGTGCAAATTCAACCATTTCCTTCATCCTTTACAGAACCAATTTCTGGTATTTCCCTTATGAGGCCAAGAAGAACACTTTGTGGTGCTATATTTAATCATAGAACTATAGAGAACCAAAAAGGGTCTCTGCAAAACCACATACAACACATTCACATAACAATCTGAAGATCCATTTCACCATGCAAAGAAGCATTAAGCATGAAATGATTGTACATACAACCCATGGTTCTAGGACCATTGTCTTCACTGCAGAACCATTGTTTTTTAAGAATGTGGTTTATAGCACTTAATTTTATTTCCATTAAATTGCTGCCAGCTGTGCCAGAATATGACAGAAATCAATTACTCTCTCGCAGGTGCAAGCAAGTGACTCCAACACTCCTCCAACACAACTGTGCAGATACACACCCACACACACACACACAGTTGTGTTAGCATGGCAACATTATTTAATAGAGCTTCAGGATGATGCATATGCAGGTGCATGGTGCCTCTGCTGGTCCAAATTTAAAAGCCGCTTTTGGAATGAGCAGAAACGTCATTTATATGATAATACGACTGTATGAGTTCATGAATAAATGCAAACAGATTTGCAGATTAAAATTCAGATAAATTTCCCAAACTGTGTGTTGGGCATGGAACCACAGAACAATTAGAAATGGCCTAAAGATCATTTGAAGGGCACACAGTTCAGCACTCCGGAGGGATGACACCAGCAGATGTGAGAGCATATGCAGCTGCTGCCTCCGCAGGCCTTAGCATAGACACTTAGGCTTACATTTAGAGGAACACCGCGCTAATTAGGAACTTCGCAGGCAGCTTTGCAATTCACCGGCTGAAGCAAACACCTCGTTTTCTGTCCCGACCTAAGCTGTAATGACTCATACTGCTGCTACGCCCAGCTATACCTAAAAACACTAGCTTGATTAATTAATTAAGGTATGCAGTCGGGTAAATTACAAGGACACAAGTGTGTTACACTGTGGCTTAACTCCAAAACAGGCTTATTACAAAAATCATACCTACATACGAGTGAAATACAGGATTCACCAAATACAAAGGTGTATTTATTTCACTCCCCTTTTAATGGTCGCTGTCCAATGAAAAACATGTATCTATTTTTTGTTGATTTTTACTTTTATACATCATTTGAACACAGCAGCTGTTGTTTACACTGTGTGTAAGTTTCATGATGAATAGACCAACAGAAATGGCCCAAAACTGCTTGGGAAAAAAACTGATTCCATTGACTTACATTAGTTCAGGTTCAGGTTTATTTGTCAATTTTTTGACATTTGCAATGTCAGGACATTTATGCATTGTAATGCTTGTGGTGAGGCTCAGGTTGATACTCTACAGCAGGACAACATTATATACATACCAACAAAACATATTAAAATAAAGAGATATATTATATAAATACAAAATATATACAAAATACAGAATATACAAAGACAGGATGGGGTCTGTAGAAATTCTCTGATATGTACATTAATTTGACAAGGATAATCTGAGAGAGAGGAGAGATATAATATATACAGGGGTTGGACAATGAAACTGAAACACCTGTCATTTTAGTATAGGAGGTCTCATGGCTAAGTTGGACCAGCCTGGTGGCCAATCTTTATTAATTGCACATTGCACCAGTAAGAGCAGAGTGTGAAGGTTCAGTTAGCAGGTAAGAGCACAGTTCTGCTCAAAATACTGCAATGCACACAACATTATGGGAGACATACCAGAGTTCAAAAGAGGACCAACTGTTGGTGCACGTCTTGCTGGCGCATCTGTGACTAAGACAGCAAGTCTTTGTGATGTAGCAAGAGCCACGGTATCCAGGGTAATGTCAGCATACCACCAAGCAGGACGAACCTCCACCAGCATCACGTAGTGACCTGGCCACTATCCTGCAAGAAGAATGGCTTAAAATCCCTCTGACCACTGTGCAGGACGCAGTATATGTCATTCCCAAGACGAACTGACGCTGTATTGGCCGCAAAAGGAGGCCCTACACCATACTAATAAATGATTGTGGTCTAAAACCAGGTGTTTCAGTTTCATTGTCCAACCCCTGTATATATATATATGTCTGTTGTTTAAAGTGACTCAGTGATGTTGTCCATACCTGTGATACTTTAAGAATATTAATGTTGGGAAATGAACATTAAAGTAAATTACGGTGTTGCCCTGTTGTTAATCAGTGCTGACAGCATGTCCATCTATTAAGCCTATAGCACTTAATCTCCACCTGTTCCTGCTGAAGCTGTAAGAAATGTTTCAGCCTGGACGGTTTCCTTAATGATGTCAAATATAGGGCAGCCAATCAGAGCTCTACATCTATCAGTCTTAAAGGCGCAATAACAAGCAGCCTGTTCATTTGTTGTAAGGGATGAAAATCACCACAAATTGCTAAATGATGTGTTGAATGTTGTAAATGTGTATCATTTGTTTATCATTTCTACATGACTGATACAGTAAGTACACTGAGAGAAAATCCTGAGAGAGGGATTTGGCCCTTTAAAAATGCCATGCTGAGTAATTCCATATTTAGGTTTTCCTAGCACAACTGTTTTCAATATCTGGTCTGTTAATACACCAATCTGGCCACTTTCCTTTCTTATCTTTAACCTTCCAGATACACTTCTCTCCCTCATTCTCTCTCTCTCACTCTCTCCCACCCACCAACCCCCCCACTCTCAGTCTGTAATGTAGCTGTCACTGTGGGGACTCAGTCAGCAGACTGATGGCTGATGGATGGATTTGTTGTCAGTGAGATTTGAGGGCAATCAGAGAGGCCTTCAGTAACGACTGCCAGGGGAATGCACCACAATGAACTACACGCTTCATATTCACCCCCACACCAGCCCACCAGCCTGCAGCCCAACAATGAGACTCCACCAGCCATTTGTGTCTGATATGCTATATGTCAATCATTTGTTTGTGTGTGTGTGCGGGTGTGTGTGTGTGTGTCTGTGTGTTTGTGTGTGTGTCAGGGAAACCTTGGATGGAAATGAAACCAAGGAGATGGTTTTCATCTGTTACGTGTGGGCTGCTCAGACTTTCAGACTTCATTGTGAGGCAGAACAGACATTTGGGAAGCATTTCTAAGAAACCCACTGTCGTTCACACATATGTAAGCACATACACAACCTTGAAAAAGGCTGTCCTGATTGTTCAGGCACTGTAAACTATAAGCAGACACTAATTGAAAAATGACTTTGAAAGGTAAAACAAGCAGACACTGCCCACAACCTGGAGCTCTCCCCTGATGTCTCTGAGGTGTGAAGCACCACCGCATCTTTTCGACCTGCCACTAATGTGACATCACTGAACAGCTCGATGCACTTAGAGAGGAATGATAACTGCCAATTATGCTGCGTTAGAAAGCAGGCACCTACACTGGCTTGCATTGTGTGCTGTGTGATGGGGGAGAGTGAGGGCAATCATTTCCACCCATACAGGCCAATTACGCTCCCTTATACTCCTGGTTATAGATGGATTCACCAGGGATCAAACTCATCTCCTGATGATAGGGTCTCAGGTTGATACACCACAGGCTTGTTTTGCCCAAACAAAAAAATGCACAAAGTATAATAGGTGCATTGCTGCTTGGACACAACCCTCACTCTGGAATAGAGATAAAACTGGACCCATTGGACCACATGTCCTAAAGGACCACATTGCTCCAGAATACAATTTTTAAGCTCCCTGGCAAATTAAAGGCTTATTCTGATTGCCCCCACAGGATTTCTTTACACCATGTAGCTGTTTACTACCACTCCTGTCAGTAAACATAGTTTTGTCTTTTAATATCAATTTCACCTAACATTTAATTGCTCTCTGATCATCGTTATCCAAGATTTTTTATCTGATCAAACGTCTTCTGTGAAGTTGACCCATGATTGGAGACAGCCTGATTAACATCTTGGACCTTCTGCATGTCTCCAACTCAAACATGTGGAGGTTCCCTTAAAATGAATAAAATAATAAACAAATATATCCATTATTGTAAAATCAAAGACAAATCAAATACAAAGTTAGGGAATTCAGGTGAAGGTCATTACTTGACTGCATTATGAAACTAGAAAAGAGCATTTCCAATTGAAGAAAAGAACCAAATGTTTTAGTAAATGGCAAGCAGCCAGCCCATCTAGGACCCCCTGGATACCTTACAAGGGTAAGGCTGAGTCTGAATAAATGACAGAGGCTATTTAAAAATATTTAAAATATAATAACTACACATTTTGACTTGATATGCTGTGGGCAAAAGGGCATGGCCTACAGACCTCTATTGGGCCTATCTGCACGTGTCTGCACAGTAATAATGTGATAATGTAATAATAAACTCACCGGACAAAAAATAATTATCTTGCATGTATAAGTGGTAGTTACTTGGCTCCTGCAGATGGCACTGCACGAAGATGATTGGGCTATAAATACCTGCGGGGTGTGTGTGACGGGATTCATAGATTGAGAAGAGGTGGTACAGTGCAGTGAATGTCTCCATGTGTGGAAAATGGCTCCAAAGCAGATGGTAATGATTGGCTAAAAGGAGTGACTGCATGTGGGCGTGGCCAAAGACTGGAGTGTGAAGGAAGTAGCTGAATCTGCAGGTGTATGGAAGTGTACAGTCATACGGGTCTACCAGCGGTGGCTAAGATCCCTGTCTACAGGAAATTCTTTGATGTGTGGCAGAAACCTGTCCAGGCATTATCTGCTTTCAGGTACATTTTAATCACAGGTGAGAATTTCTTTTGTCTGGTGAGCATATTTATATAGGACAGCAAAATGATAATAATAAGCTCCTGGTTTATAAAGTATAAATAAGTCCCACTAGCATTGTTCAGTTACAGTGCACTTTCCCAAGTCTTCTCCACACCTGTCAAAGGTACTGGTACAGTTCTGTTGCCTACGCTAGGTTGCAGTCTCCACTCCACATTGCTTGAAACTGATTGCAGCTGACAGAAATCGCAGCTTTACACTGTGTAATGTAAATTAGCCTGGTAATATATTTCAGTCAAAATATGTAAATGTGTTTGTTTCCTGCATTTTCCTGATAGGAACAGTTCAGTCCTTTAGAGAAAAGAGATAATTCTTTGTTGGTGGGTCCAAATTTGGCGTAGGATTTGTCAGCGCCTGAGAGAAAGCGTGTGCGGTCTACTTCGTGTGAGTGTGTTTGTTTTATGTGTTTACCTCTAAACACAAAGCTGCTTATCTTCTGCCTGTGGGCTTCGCTACAACACCGTCCAGATTTAAACTACTGAGCACACACACACATGCACACACCCAAACAGAGGAAACAGAAAGTAGTTGTGTTTTCGCTTCTGCGCATGTTGAGTTATGTGGCAGAACAAAAGCCTTACAGTATTACTGTCCCAGTAATGTGCACTAGTCAGTAGAGAACTGGAGCAGGTGCCGGGGTTAGGAGAGAAAAACAAACCAAAATAGAGTGAAACAGAAGAGAAAGGTATAGGGAGTAAAGGAAATGGGAATGGGGGGCAATGAGGAGTAGTAGAATATACCATATATACTGTAGATGGAAAGACGAAAACCTCGAAGCCCTGTAGACAAGATCAGATGCACTCAGACGTGTCAACATCTGCCATCAGCTACTCTTTTTTGGCAGGAGAGGAAACCAACCTCTCTCTCTTTCTGGTTTTCTCTCAGTCATTGTACTACATGATACCAGAACTTCAGGGCCGAGTAATATCAGAATGCTAAATGCCAATTCAGTACATAAATAAAATAAATGAAATAAATAAAATAGAATCGCTAATTATATTCACACTTATTATATCCACACTGTTCCATCTTTTTTCTATCAACCATTCATTTTGAAATGTTAAAGAGTCAGACTATGCATGCAGATAATGATGAATGGCCATTCATTCCAATAGTATTTGTTCAGTGGCAACTGTTCCACTCAGAACTACATGTTCTGGACCCTCCATCTTTTGCTTCCTGGGGACTTTCTTCAAGGCTCACAAATGGTGTCAGCATGACCTGAGGTTCATGCTACCTGCCAGTCTACAAGTGCAGATAGATGATGTGTTGTTTAGCACTGGCTGATGGCACCTCTTTAGCTTGGTGGTCATGACAGCAGCCAGGCTATCCTTTTCCACACTTGTGCATTAACACTGACATAAAAGTCAAGGAAACATTAAATTATTCTGTAAAAAATCCCCATGAAAACTATAAAAACTAATTCCCTGTAGATAGAGGAGAAAAGGATGGTGCAGTGGGTAGCGGTGCTGTTCTCAGGCAAGGATGATTCCCAGCCAGGATCCCTTCTGTGTACAGTTGGCATGTTCTCCCTGTGTCTGTGTGGGTCTCCTCTGGTTGCTCTGGTTTCCTCCCATATTCCAAAGGCATGTAGTCCGGTGGTTTGGAGATGCTAAATTGCCCCCTAGGTGTGAAAGATGTATGTCTGTGTATCTGCCCCGTGATGAATTGGTGGCTAGTCCAAGATGTTACCTGCCTTCTTCCCATTGAACGCTGGGAGAGTAGTGAGTGAGTAAATATATATATTTTTCTTCTAATGTTTCTGGCGCCAGTATGTCAAACAATGTATTCCAAATCATGACTTATTTTCTAATTTGGTGTGTTGTAATAATAACAAGATATTTTCTTAATATTTAGGAGCATAATTTTAACATAGCCTAAGTCAATAAGTTCAGAAAATATGTCATTATTTATTCATCTTGGTTTATTTAGTCTCTTTTTAGCAGACAGCAGTTTATCTCTATACAGAGCAAGGTCATTGTGACATACCCCATGTTTACACTCCTCAGGGTGTCCCACAGGGCTCAGTCCTAGGACTTAATCTACATTTACATGTTTCCATTTAGTTAGATAATCTGTTCTCGTGCTCTCACTTTTCATTGTTAGGCTGATGATACTTAAATGTGAGCACCTACTCTAAATCAGCCATACCCTTAACTCTAATAAGATTGGGGTCATCTTAATTGGTCCCAAGTCTGTCATATGTAGTCTCTCTAGTTTCCAAATTAAGACTGATGGTGTTTTGTTTAAAGCTCATTGTAACTGCTTCTTACTTTGGTGTCATCTTCAATCTCTGTCTTACCTTTACTCCTCACATTAGGTTAATAGTGAAGACTGCATTTTTCTATCTACAAAATATAATATTTTCTCCTTTTCCTGAAGCATTCATAGCTTTGCCACGTCTTGCCTAGATAACTCTTAATACCTTGCTTACTGCTCCTGCCAAATTACAGCACACATACTACAGGTTACTCACACATACTAAGAAATCTGAACACATTACTCCTATGCTCAGTAGGCTTCACAGGGTGCCCACTTCCTTTTGCAACCAATGCAAAATATCCCTGATTATGCATAAGGCACTTCTTGATCTCACCCCTCTGTACATGAAAGAACTAGTGCACCCATATATCTTTACTCATTCTCTGCTGGATCTGGCTATTCTGGTCCTTTCACTGTTTCACAATTCAAAGTATACCCTAAGGATGGTAGATCCTTTAATGTATGACGCTCCTAAATTATGTAACGCGGTTCCTCAAAATATTTATGATATTTAGCAGATCTGCCTTTGGATAACCCCAACCTCACGCTTTTACTGTCTGTATCTATACTTCGCTTTCACTTTCTCTTCCCGCACTACGGCTATACAGTTACCCTCTGAGTGCTAATGGCCCAGAGCAGGCAGCATTAACGACCACCCCAGGGCCCAGCTGTGGGTGGGGAGCCCAGAAAGGTCAACACCATCTGCAGGTGTCAGGTGTACCAGGGCTCTCTCCGCAAATAATGCTTTAGTGTCCAGAAATAGAAAAACCCAAACTGACTTAAAACAGAAAGTAGCTCCAGAAGCAAATGGCTAGTTATCGCTTCGAGGATTAGCATCTAAATGGTTGCAAATGGGAGAACCCAAATCCTCCCAGAGGCTTTCTTTTGCCTTCGTTTTTTTCTTCCCTGTTCTGCTTTCTTGTACCAACAAAGGTGAAGATTTGATGCATGTGTGAATTTAATGAATCTGGCTTCTCAGTATAAAATGCATTCAACATGTTAAAAAGGTCTCGGTCTTTCTTGTGGAGGCGTAACACTCGGTGTGGCTAGGCAAAGTTGAAAGCAGGATGCTTTTAGACTTTCACATTGCTTTCCATGTAGTCACTGAATAATAAACCATGGCATGTGGATATACAACCAAGCTTCAGGTGGTAATGCGTACTTCATATATGGAAGATTTCCTATCTATTGACATAGTAGACCTACATCACTGATCCAATTATTCAAATGTGATGTTTATAAAAGCCATATAATGCATTTATTTGGTATTTAAATGATTCTGTGATGTCTACATAAAACGAATGTGACTTTGGTGCAGGTGGAAAATGGCTAGATGTAGTTTTACACCCCCATTTACAACCCTATGAATTGGCCCCATAATGAAACAAGCTGTTTTCCCTTTTTTTAGTGGCCTCAAGAATAGTTTAATGAGCTGTGCTCTGATGTGCTGCTTTACAGGCACCGCAATGACTCACACATAAGCAATAGGCACAGGCAAGAAAATAAAATTAGCCTTTATGTAAATATGATTAGTTATAGCTATACTTGTTACTTGTTTTATTTGCTAGCTAATGTCACCTACTTGCTTACGATTTCAGTAACACCACAAAGTAAATTCAAGTAGCTCACAATGAAGCTACAAAGTACAAAAGGTATGTATGGAGTTAAATGGGTGTAGAAAACGGGTGGACAGGCCATCATTCCATCACAGAACACACACACAGACATACACCCTCACACCTAGGGGCAATGCAGTATGTCCAATCAGCCAAACTGCAGGTCTTTGGACTATGGGAGGAAACTGGATCCCCTGGAACATACACACACAGACATAGGGAGAACGTATATACTGCAGAAAGGACCTCAATGCCCCGGTCAGGAATCCAACCCAGGACCTTCTTGCTGTGAGGCAACCATACCACCCACTGTGTGGCCCCCTGGCTAAAATAGTAATAAAATGTTTCTTTTACTTTAATCTTTTATTTAATCTCTTACTTTAAGGAAAACATATTTTAGCTAATCACGGTAACAGAACCAAAGGGGTCCTCAAAATTTTTGCATGGCACTGTACACCTAAATTTACTTATACTTAAAAAATAAAACATTGAAAGTCTTTTAATTATAGTGGAGGAAACATGAGAATGAAAAGTTATATAAAGCTCAATATTCAGAACTAATAACTCACAGCTGTAAAGAACACGCTTCCTTTTTAAAATCTTTCTTCCACTGTTTTATTTAATCATTTTAACCCATGTGCAATGGAAATATACAGAATGTTCAATTTACACGATTCAAAAGTTTCAGTCAGTGGGACTGTTCACTGTTGCTGTCAGTTGCTGAGTTCATTTATTTTTAATTAAAATTGTGTTGTGTTTTATTCATGTGCAAACAGCTAACACACTGAAATCAAGCTTTTTAAAAGCACCAGTGTGTTCACTGAAAGAGAAAGAAAGAGACTACTGTTTTGTTTTCTTTGACCTTGAAGTCAATGAACACACCCTGGCTTAATTTCCAGAATCCAGCATCCTCAGCATTCACTTTGTGCTGGATGGCTTTCTCTGTATGATGGTCAACCGGTCAGAACGGATGAAGACGGGTAGTGACAGCTGGGTTTGAATCAGCGCCGGCCTGAAGTCTTCAGCTCACCAGCAGTCTGTTCTGATCTGGGCTCAAGTGAATATACTGTACCTGGCAGTGCTGAGCTTTATAGGGGCGAGAACTTTCTTCTGCCCAGACTGGCATCTCCAACCAAAGCAAAGCAAGACACACTTTGACAGTTACTCCACTTTGAGTCCTTAGGTATATCCCATAGATTAAATATACAGCATATATCTTAGCTAGGTCAGCCACTGAGGCCCCGGTCTGTTTGAAGTCATCTCACTACGTTCCTGTCATTTTGAGGTTTTGATGATATGCATGTGAAAGTCATGCAGCTGCATATAGAAATGGTTATAGTGTAAGGGAACGAGAGGAACCGCAGAAATGAAAGAGTACTGGAGCACATTTGGGCCCGGTTGGGGATTCCAGTATTCTGAAGTCTTTGATTAATACTACATACACTTACTGGAGAAAGTAAGGCATTAAATGTGCACTTCTAGACATTAGCGTTAGCATTAGCGTTAATGCTACATACACTTACTGAAGAAAGTGAGGTATTGAAAGCAATTGTGTAGTGGCCCAGTGGCCTAATGGATAAGGCATCAGCCTCCGGAGCTGGGGATTGTGGGTTCGAGTCCCACCTGGGTCATTGCTTAAAACCTTTAGCCAGGGTGTGTCTGGTCAGGTAAACCCAAATGGATTCACTGAAAAGAAGTTCTGTTGTTAATTCGACCCTGACCTATGGAAATGATGAAACGTAATTTCATCTTTAGTCTTCCCACGTCACCCCACTGCTGAGCTCTCACTGGCTTCCTGTTGCTGCTGCATCAGATTTAAAACTCTGATGCTTGCCTAGAAAGCCAAGAATGAACCAGACCCTTCCTACCTTATGGCAATGGTTAGGAGTCGATCTTTACCTTGAGCCCCTCCAGCTTCAAGTACAGCTCGCTTCGACCTGCCATCCTTGAAGACTCATGGAAGTCAAGTGTCCAGACTCTTCTCTGTCCTGGCTCCCAGATGGTGGAATGAACTCCCCGTACAGCCGAGTCTCTCGCGGTCTTCAAGCGCAGACTGAAGACCCATCTCTTCGTAATGCACTTCAGTGAGTGAGCTCTAGTAGATGTGTGAGTTATATGTGTATGTACCTGTGCTGCACTTATAATAACCTTTTCTTGAGCCACTCATCATCAAAAACTGAACCACTGTATTTAATAAAACTCAATAATTATTAATACATGTAGTATCACAATACTTGCAGAGTCACATACAAAACATGCATGATGATTTTATTATATAAAAATGAAGTATGTTTTTACTTTTCTGACTGTTTCTATTGGTCCATTCATCTCCAAATGTTCTCACACTGTAAACAATGAGCTGAATGGTTGACAATAACACTTTTGAATAATTTAAACATTTTATTAATCTGGAAATTATTCTGGTAAACACATAAATAAGCAATCACATGGAGCACAGTGCAGCCCTGATGGGTGATGTCACTGTGCTCATGCTTAGAAAAGAACCTCCACTTTTCTGCATCTTTGAACTCTAAATAACTTCCGTTAATAGATAACACACAGTCTAATAGCTTGACTTGTTTCCTCTCTGTGTACACAGTCTCCTCCCTCTCTTGCATTTGGATGCATAGAACGGGGTGAAGAGTGTTTGTTCTTCCTGGATACTAAACACAAGAAGTGACAGAAAGACAGTGACATACTACGAGACACACACACATAGTCAACCGTGTCAAACAATATCAATAACAACTCACGATGCAGAATGTTTAAATATTTACCAGCTCAGTGGTACACCGAGTGCGACTCTGTTTGCATGCTCAACAGTTTAATGCACTTGATGGCTGGGTGATAACCAGAAACACCTGAAACCAGCAGCACTGCCATGGCTCTGTGTCAGAAAGCGCTCTGACGTATTCAGCCAAGGGTGGCGCAGTGGGTAGTGCTGTTGCCTTACAGCATCCTTTGATAGACTGTCTGTCTCTACAGGGTGCTTTCTGCCCTCTAACCCAGTAAGGCTCCAGCACCCCCTACGTCCTTGGAGGATAATCAGGTAGTAGTAGATCAGGGTAGTCATGCAGCCGTTTGTCAATGGTGCTGGCACTAGCATGATGCCACCTGTAGGGCATCAAAGCTCGCTGCAATGGAGTTCATCACAGCTTGCTGCTACAGCAACAAGGTCCGTCCTTGCTTACGTCACATGTTCGGCCGAGCTTGACGGGGTCTGAATGAGTGTAGAATTTCATATTTGAAAATGCTTAAATAGAAATCTGGGGGAACCAGCTTGAATTGGGGCTGATGCTGTTTATTTTAACCTCATTCTGTTCTGTATGGGTCTACTTATTCCTACCCCGACAGATGGAAACCAACTGTTCTTAAGGAAAGAGGATTATAGTAGGAGCACTGGGCTGTCGGGTGTGACTGTGTGGCAACTGCAAATGGTTTACACAGCTCACGGGTCAGAGAGACTCCTTTGTAGAATTTTGGTTAGAGCCCAAGGGAGGCCAGGACCGAGCTCTTGAGTCGATGAGACTGGATGCAAGTGTGAGATTTTATTTGCGAAGACAGCCAAACTAAACAGCAACTAAACAAAAGACAACCAGAAACACGCAACAGCAAACAAACGGGGTCAATGTGAGGGGTCAACCTGACTGAGCAAACCTGTAACAGAGCATTTCTAACAGTCCATTCATGATGAAGTTGTTGTGTTTAAATTATGTAGAAAAATAAAACTAGCCAAAATGAAAATACACGTTTTTTTCTTTGGGCAGCAACAATATGTTTCAAAGTGCTTAAATAAAGCTGTCACTGTGAAGGCCATGCTATAAGGATCTTAAAAGGGACTCATTGTTGCTGGTAATATCGCTGTGTAAAAGTACATATGGGTGTTTATTGTGTTAGTCTGTGTCCGGGATGCGTTTCGTTACAGTGTTTTATGTGTGTGAGGTTGTTCGGGGGGGATCCCAGCTAGACTGTGGTTAGTCGTGACCTCTATCCCTTTTCTGGCAACTTGTATTCATTCAACATTTGATGTTCTCTCCCATATGATCACACCCTTCCCTGCTTCATAAACTAAGCAGATGTTTCTTCCTCTGCCTCACAAAATATTGAATGCTTTTTATAATTTTACCAATAGACATTGGTAGAGTTCTAGCAGACAGTTATTGATGTTTAAGGGACCCAACAGCCACATCTGTGGACATTCAGCGAGCAATGATGCCCTCTGTGAGTCATCCTGTCAGTGGCAGCACCAATGGCATATGGCTGCACGATGCAGGACTACATGCGCGCAAAATGTTACGACACCACAACGTCACTCCACCTCCACTCCTATGGCAAACCCTGCAGAAACTGTCTGAGAATATTAAAGATGCATGGGATGGATTTTCACAGGACACTATTAGGAACCTTACCATACCAAGATGTATATGTGTTGCATAAGCAAACATCGTGGCCTGATCTACCTCTTTGTATGTGCAGCTCAATAAATATTGCCCACACAGTCTAAATATGTTTACATGTTTGGCATTTAGCTGACTTACAAGGTTAATGATATTACAGGTAGGCCAATGGGGTCTTGGCCAAGGACTCTTATTGGAGTCCCAGATCCCAGACTGGGATTCAAACCCCAATCTGCCAGATGTGTTGGTGGCTCCCTGGTGGGTAGTGATGTTATCCACTGAGCTACACCAGCCACCACCACTACTACCACTACCACTACTACGACTACCACTAAATCAACCACACCAGATTCATTATCATATATTGTACCTGCTAACCTTTATCTTCCTTCCCAGTAGAATTGCAATCCCACACTTCCCTCTGGGTGCATCTGTTCCTTTGATGATGACTGTATATTTAATATTACATATAATTATAAAATCTTATCCTTTCCTATTGCTGTTGTGTCTTGGCTCCTTTCAGGGTTTCTTCCTCTTGCTCTTTTTCTTTCTCCCCTTCTGGTGGTTTTTACTTACCTCTGTTACCTTTGCCTTGTTTACTAGGGGCTTGGACCCTGATTCTCTGAAAGGCTGCTTTGTGACAACATCTGTTGTAAAAGGCGGTATATAAATAAATCTTGACTTGACTGGCTTGTTGTTTAGACTATCTATAACCAGCAGTGCTATATTCTCCCATGCATTTGGCAGCTGTCATGTGTGATAATGTTAATGACATCTGGTATGGAACATACTAGCGGCAGCAGAAGTAGCATCAGTCTGGATTACGGAGCTGATCTTCCACTGCTATGAAAAACACAATCCTCTGTGCGGGGAAACGTGAAGAAGGCTGCTACAGTGAGTATCTGGGAGAGCTGCGATGGAGGTCTCAAACCCCAAACTGGATTTCTGGGGGGGTTTTGTTAAAAAGCTTGAGATTCACACCTATGGAACTGAAGGAATAGACTGCACATTATAGATCTGAGAGTCGTTTTCTCCATTTCCTCAGTGAGCTGTGGGAATGTGTCTGGGTTTCCCCTGGATCATCACTAATAAGTAACCTGTGCTCTGAGTGTTGTATTAAAAGAGGCTGCAAATGACATGCCGGTGGACCCAGCTAAGACAGGCTTAATAGTCAGATTCTCTCGAGCCCTGTTGACCTTTGTAGAGCCATGGAGCTCAGAGCAAATCAAACTTCATTATTGTCCCTGCCTTTAGTATATTACACCTACCAGCCCTGTGAGCTGCGGAGGAGGAAGGATTAAGGATAAATAATGAAGATGATTAAATCTGTGTGTGCGTTTGTGTGTCTTGTGTTGACATTTAGGAATGCTCTGATATGTAATCATTGGGCAGAAGCTGAGAGCCAATTATCAGTCTTAGAACAAACGTCCGCAGGAGCCTTGTTTCACGGGAAGTTCTTCTAAGGTAGACTAAAGAAAGCTATCTTGAAATGTTTACAGTGAAGGAATTCAGATTGGGGATCACTTGTTGTGTGCATCATGAACAACCACTGTCAAAACCTGCTCCAGAACAGAGGAGGAAAAATGCTGAATCATAGATTTTAAAAGGATTTCTAATAATTAAATAAGATTTTAAAAATAATTAAAATATGTCTCATTCCTATAGCACCTTTCATATATCCAGTGTCGTTAAAAAAAAAAAACTAACTAAAAGAAAAAAGAAGGTATTTAGTAAATAGAGACCTTTTTCCTCTGGTTTCCCAAAGACTAAAATGTTAATAGATCTTAATGCCCTATTAGACATTTTAAGTTAGTTACGATGCTCTAAATTCCCTCTTTAGACCGCCTTGGGCAAGTGTTTTGGCAAGGTCATGCCGCATACAAATTTATTACACTGTTGTCCATGTCTCTGGTTCCCTGAAGTTAACAATGTAATCCAGGGTTCTCTGGAAAGGACATGTCACACTAACCAGAGTCATTTGCCTTTTTTAAGATATGCTGTATATACTGTATATGCTGTAGGCTGAACAGGTGGATATATAAGCTGTAGGCTGAACAGGTGGATATATATGCTGTAGGCTGAACAGGTGGATATATAAGCTGTAGATTGAACAGGTGCATATATATGCTGTAGGCTGAACAGGTAGATATATAAGATGTAGGCTGAACAGGTGGATATATATATGCTGTAGGCGGAACAGGTGGATATATATATGCTGTAGGCTGAACAGGTGGATATATATATATGCTGTAGGCTGAACAGGTGGATATATAAGCTGTAGGCTGAACAGGTGCATATATATGCTGTAGGCTGAACAGGTGGATATATAAACTGTAGGCTGAACAGGTGGATATATAAGATGTAGGCGGAACAGGTGGATATATTAACTGTAGGCTGAACAAGTGGATATATAAGATGTAGGCGGAACAGGTGGATATATAAGCTGTAGGCTGAACAGGTGGATATATAAGCTGTAGGCTGAACAGGTGGATATAAAAGCTGTAGGCTGAACAGGTGGATGTATAAGATGTAGGCTGAACAGGTGGATATATAAGCTGTAGGCTGAACAGGTGGATATATAAGATGTAGGCTTAACAGGTGGATATATAAGATGTAGGCTGAAGAGGTAGATATTTAAGCTGTAGGCTGAACAGGTGGATATATACTGTAGGCTGAACAGGTGGATATATAAGATGTAGGCTGAACAGGTGGATGTATGAGCTGTAGGCTGAACAGGTGGATATATATACTGTAGGCTGAACCGGTGGATATATATATACTGTGGGCTGAACAGGTGGATATATAAGCTGTAGGCTGAACAGGTGGATATATACTGTAGGCTGAACAGGTGGATATATAAGCTGTAGGCTGAACAGGTGGATATATATACTGTAGGCTGAACAGGTGGATATATAAGATGTAGGCTGAACAGGTGGATATATAAGATGTATGCTGAACAGGTGGATATAGATGCTGTAGGCTGAACAGGTGGTTATATAAGCTGTAGGCTGAACAGGTGGTTATATAAGCTGTAGGCTGAACAGGTGGATATATAAGCTGTAGGCTGAACAGGTGGTTATATAAGCTGTAGGCTGAACAGGTGGTTATATAAGCTGTAGGCTGAACAGGTGGATATATATACTGTAGGCTGAACAGGTGGATATATAAGCTGTAGGTTGAACAGGTGGATATAAAAGCTGTAGGCTGAACAGGTGGATATATAAGCTGTAGGCTGAACAGGTGGATATATAAGCTGTAGGCTGAACAGGTGCATATATAAGCTGTAGGCTGAACAGGTGGATATATAAGCTGTAGGCTGAACAGGTGGATATATAAGCTGTAGGCTGAACAGGTGGATATATATGCTGTAGGCTGAACAGGTGGATATATAAGCTGTAGGCTGAACAGGTGGATATATAAGATGTAGGCTGAACAGGTGGATATATATGCTGTAGGCTGAACAGGTGGATATATAAGCTGTAGGCTGAACAGGTGGATATATATACTGTAGGCTGAACAGGTGGATATATAAGATGTAGGCTGAACAGGTGGATATATAAGATGTATGCTGAACAGGTGGATATAGATGCTGTAGGCTGAACAGGTGGTTATATAAGCTGTAGGCTGAACAGGTGGTTATATAAGCTGTAGGCTGAACAGGTGGATATATAAGCTGTAGGCTGAACAGGTGGTTATATAAGCTGTAGGCTGAACAGGTGGTTATATAAGCTGTAGGCTGAACAGGTGGATATATATACTGTAGGCTGAACAGGTGGATATATAAGCTGTAGGTTGAACAGGTGGATATAAAAGCTGTAGGCTGAACAGGTGGATATATAAGCTGTAGGCTGAACAGGTGGATATATAAGCTGTAGGCTGAACAGGTGCATATATAAGCTGTAGGCTGAACAGGTGGATATATAAGCTGTAGGCTGAACAGGTGGATATATAAGCTGTAGGCTGAACAGGTGGATATATATGCTGTAGGCTGAACAGGTGGATATATAAGCTGTAGGCTGAACAGGTGGATATATAAGATGTAGGCTGAACAGGTGGATATATATGCTGTAGGCTGAACAGGTGGATATATAAGCTGTAGGCTGAACAGGTGGATATATAAGATGTAGGCTGAACAGGTGGATATATATACTGTAGGCTGAACAGGTGGATATATAAGCTGTAGGCTGAACAGGTGGTTATATAAGCTGTAGGCTGAACAGGTGGTTATATAAGCTGTAGGCTGAACAGGTGGTTATACACTCATTGTCAAAAAAATAAGTGCAGAAATACTTGCACCCAGATGGAATCAACCGACAAGAATGAAACTTGAGGGGTAGGTTTGATTCAAGCTGCACATGTGAGCAAGGATGGGCCTTATCGCTGTACCTGGTTGACCCAACAGCTAGAACTGTGGACATGCGAGCAGTGATGCCCTCTATGAGTCATTCTGTTAATGTCAGCTCCACTGGCAGATGGCTGCATGACACAGTACTTCATGCACGCAGACCAACGACGACTGTCCTTAACGCCGTGTCAGTGTCATCAAAGGTGAAATGATGTCATGGCTGCGGACCATCTTCAGTGACTAGTCACTCTTCTGTCCTGGTGGAGACCACACCATCGTTAGCACTAAGATGAAAAAATAGTTTGTTGTCACACGTCCAGGAGGCCTGGTGTCACTCCATAACCACCTCTACCTCAGAATCACAGTGAATAGGTGGATATAGAGGCTGTAGGCCAACTAGGCGGATAAAGAGGCTGTAGGCTGAACAGGAGGATATAGAGGCTGTAGGCCGAACAGGTGGATACAGAGGCTGTAGGCCGAACAGGTGGATACAGAGGCTGTAGGCCGAACAGGTGAATACAGAGGCTGTAGGCTGAACAGGTGGATACAGAGGCTGTAGGCCGAATAGGTGGATACAGAGGCTGTAGGCCGAATAGGTGGATACAGAGGCTGTAGGATGAACAGATGGAAATAGATGGCTGTAGGCCGAACAGGTGGATATAGAGGCTGTAGGCTAATAGGTGGATACAGAGGCTGTAGGCTAATAGGTGGATACAGAGGCTGTAGGCTAATAGGTGGATACAGAGGCTGTAGGCTGAACAGATGGAAATAGATGGCTGTAGGCCGAACAGGTGGATATAGAGGCTGTAGGCTAATAGGTGGATACAGAGGCTGTAGGCTAATATGTGGATACAGAGGCTGTAGGCTGAATAGGTGGATACAGAGGTTGTAGGCTGAATAGGTGGATACAGAGACTGTAGGCCGAACAGGTGATTACAGAGGCTGTAGGCTAATAGGTGGATACAGAGGCTGTAGGCTAATAGGTGGATACAGAGGCTGTAGGCTGAATAGGTGGATACAGAGGCTGTAGGCTGAATAGGTGGATACAGAGGCTGTAGGCTGAATAGGTGGATACAGAGGCTGTAGGCTGAATAGGTGGATACAGAGGCTGTAGGCTGAATAGGTGGATACAGAGGCTGTAGGCTGAATAGGTGGATACAGAGGCTGTAGGCTGAATAGGTGGATACAGAGGCTGTAGGCTGAATAGGTGGATACAGAGGCTGTAGGCTGATATATGTAAATAAGCTGTTTCTTGTGAGATCACAAAAACAATGAATTCAAAACAGCTGTTTTAGCATGTATGGGCTGTACAGATTGGGGAGTAGAGGGTAAATGCTGAAACTTCAGATTCGGATTCCTTCATTTAAAAAAGTGAGCAAAATCTGGATTCACACAATATGGGCACTTTAAAATGCAGCTGCATGAAAATCCTGGAAAAGAAATGAAGAGGAGAAAGGCCCGGGGGAATTTGAGTGACACATTTAAATTTTATTTTTGTTCGATGTAGTTTTTATATCTTCTCTCCTACAAAAGTCTGGATTTAAAAAAAGACGCAGAAACAGCTTGAACTGCTTTTAATTGAATTCTGGTGAATCTGTCAGATTTGAAAAAGACCACGGCTGCAGATCCGCAGCCTCTGTTTCTCAGATCCCTCCTGGCCGCGTCCGTCTGTCAGTCATGCAAGCGAGTGGACCATCGGCAGGATTAGCCGCTTTTATTTGAATTAATAATGTGATATCACACGTGGCTCACACAGGCATCGCACACTTCTGCTTCTTAAGATTAACTACATTGTCAATTTTCCGCCGTTGCTTTGTGCACCTAGCAGAACGTTAATTCAGCATTGCCCGCTTATCACAGACATGCACGCACACACACACACACACACACACACACACACACTGGAAAGTACAGTACATGCTGCTTTCAAACATACCGCTCAGTATCTGGGGTATAGCATAATGTCTATATCCTTTGCTGTAGGTGTCTGTTATTTCTAGGTGTTGATATTTATGACAAGTAGACATTAAGATACTCCTCCATGGCTTTCATATGTCTAGAGGAACACAACCATGGGCTCCTCTGCTATCGTTTTCATTGGGGCTCATATGAAATCCCTTACAATATTTGAAGCTCAAGACTGTAAATAATGCGGGACCCACACCACGGGGTTTATAACATCCTGTCGAAATGTGACATAATGACAGATTTCATTTCAGTCATCAAAGCCGCCACACTGCAAGCTCTGTCCAGAACAAAGCACCACCCTTTCAGCTGGAGTTCCAACCAACAGTCCTGACTTTCAAAAACTGACATCCTTCATGGTGTCTCCTGAACAAACATGACCTGACATCACAACAAACACCACAGACACCAGCCAGGATTGTCTTAATGTTTGTGTGTACATGATGCGGATAATAAGAAAGGGAAATATATAAATATATATATATGTATATATAGAACCCTTTTAGGTTCCCCGGAGAACCTCTTGATGCATGGTTCTTTAACCAGGAGATGTATTGGAGTACTGTACTTTAGAACATTTTCAGAGCTGTACTATACTGCAGACTCAGCTTTTTTGGAAACTTATGATTTATACTCCATTTAAAAGACAAATATTGTACTTTTGTCATCATTACTTTTCTATAAGGTTCTCAATGATCATTATTTTGAAGCATACACCATACGCTATAGACTGTATATATGTTAATGTTCATTCCACATAAATGTCCATTGGATATATATCAAAGTTCATGGTATCGTGTGTGTGTTTACATGTCTGGGCTAAACACACACACACACTATAGGTTTAATTGATGTCGTATTAGCCAAGAATAGTCCATGAAACTTTATTTTTATGAGTGTATCAGTGTGAGTTAGTGAATGCACACTATCATGATCATACAAAAATGTCCTCAAAGCAGGTTGTAATATGAACACAATATATTAAGAGAAAAATAACTGGTAAAAATAGCTATTTTCTCCCAGTTTACCTATTTCTGGTATTATCCATGTTAATGTAACATGTTTTATTCATGTGGAAATTATGAAACTATATTAGTGAAGTAAATTCCATTTTTGCTTTATCTTATTTTTTTACCATAATACACCAACCAATATATACTATTACTATAGTCTACCAATAGTACACACCTAAAGTTTTGACACAGCGACACAGAAACTCATAAAAATGTTTCCATATGTTTATCTTAATGCTCTACTTTAGAATAAAAGTGAAGTTATAAAACTATAAAAAAGCACTCATGGACTTATACAGTTGTCACGCCTCCAAGTCTCCTTGACCTCATGTCTATGCGCCCCCGTTCAGACTCCGTGATACGCTCTAGGTCACCTGAGTTTTAGCCACAGCTGTTTTCAATCACTTACTTCCTGTATTTAAGCCACACACAAACGTTGTTTAGCAATCCTGAGCGTTCCTTTCTCGTGTTGTCTCATTCTGGTTTCCGACTCCCTTCATTCCTCTACCACTCTTTCGCTTTTTCCTTTTGCTCGTGCTCTGACTCTACGGTTTGTACCTGCGCTTTCTCACTTTGGTTTTCCTCTTCGGTCTTCCCCTGTAAACTTGTTTGCCCTCGCTGCTTGTTCTACCTGGTTCTGACCTCCGCCTGTCTCTGACTCCGATTTAGCTTCTCCCTTTGTCATGCTGTTTACTGTTGCTTGCTGAGCTTACCTGTTTGTGAATAAACCGTTCCTGTTTTTTTAATTCTGCAAACGTCGGTTTCGAAGTCTTTTGTCTAACAACAGTCCACTTTGAAAACTTTAAAAGTGGTTGGTGTGGCTAAGCAGTTAACACCACTACCTGCCACAGTGCTACTACACCACATGGGAGATGGGGGTTCGAATCCCAGTCTAGGTAGTAATGGCTGGGCTACACCAATAAGGGTCTTTGGGCGAGACTCCTAAAATTGCACCGGCCTACCTGTAAAACCTTGTAAGTTGCTCTGGATAAGAGCGTCAGTTGAGTGAGACAAGAACAAGCTTGGTTTCATCGAAGTTTTGGATCAATTCTATTGGTACATCATGAATACCAAATATGTACCCAAAAAGAGTAACTAGAATTTCTAAACTGTGCAAAAGCACAAAATGTTATATATCATTTATATGTGTGCTACAAATATATTAGAGGTGGCAATATGGCAGAAATATAATATTGTGAGTAAATGTGATACAGGATTAGGATATGTATTGTTCAGACATCTCATCAGTTGGAGCTGTTAAGTGTAAACGTGTAGAGTCTTTAAGATCACAAAACACATCCATTTACTTGGGCGTGCCTAATCTATTGACTGGTATTGTACTTTACTCTGTGCCGTCTTTACTCAACATGGGCCCATAGCTGGGTAGAGAAGCTAAACTGATTTCAGAGCATATTGTGTGGTCAATTATGCAGGAGCTCACTGGGGCTTTCAAAAGCATGTCATCAAAAACAGAGCTGTGAGAAGTATGGATGAGACAGAGAGAGAGAGAGAGAAAGAGAGAGAGAGAGAGAAAAGAAAGAGAGCAAGAGAGAGAGAAAGAGAGAGAGAGAGAGAGAGAGAGAGAGAGAGAGAGAGCACAAAGCAGAGGTGAAGGAGGAACAGCACATCGTTAAAGATACACAGGAGGGATAAAAATCTAT
Organism: Prochilodus magdalenae; assembly: GCA_024036415.1. NCBI lineage: Eukaryota > Metazoa > Chordata > Actinopteri > Characiformes > Prochilodontidae > Prochilodus > Prochilodus magdalenae. Next base: position 8,793 of record JAMWET010005075.1, on the reverse strand, counting down.
TTAGGAGAGGTTCAGAAAAGATTGTTAGATCAATTCTGCAAGGATGTCCTTTACGTCAGCGTTTGTCTCTCTAAATCTCTTTGATTTTATCTGACAAATTGATTTCACAAGTGCTGAAGGCCATAACACAATATACAGTAATGACTACACAACACAACACACACACACACAGCTACCTCACCTGCTCGAAACCATGGGGTGATGTTCTCAGCATATGAGGCTGAGGGCTCTTTTCCCCATCTATGCAGAATTTATGCAAATCCCCTATTTGCAGAGATGGAAAGAGAGAAAGAAAAGCAGAGAAAAGAATTGGTGGTGAAAAAGACAGAACGTGCGAGTGTAGAGAAAGAGAGAGCGAGAAAGCAAGAGAGAGAATGCAGGTGTTCTTAAGCCTGATTCAGCGCCCCAGTGTGTTAAAATATCTAAATTTGGCTCGTCTGACAGTCAGAAAGAGCTGCTCGGAACACAGAGCAACACTCGGGCCAGAGAGAGAGAGAGAGAGAGAGAGAGAGACAGAGAGAGAGAGAGAGAAACTATTCGTTAAAGCTTAGATAAATATGGTAGACCTATATAGCCCATAACTTCATCCATCAGTGTGAAGCAGAGATGCCACTTCTAATGCATGCTTGATTCCTGCTCCAAAAGGCGTGGATGCAGTGTGAACATGATAATTAAGGACTGCTGCACTTAGAAAGACACAGCCAGAATGAGTAATTGGGATTGTCAAGGGAGAAAATTCCCAGTGGGCCAGTAAAGTTTTAGGCTGATTACAATGGGTTAGCATATGTACACTTATATAACCATAGAAACACAAACTGTACACATCACACAAGAGTGTGGAGTAATCTAGGGGATTAAATTAGTGGCCTTCATCAAGTGGTATAGCCTTATTTATCAATTGCAATTGGTCAGCTAACAGCCTTCTATAGATTACCATAAAAACCTTGCATACATTTCTGACTTTCGATCTTTGAGGAAGTGTGTGTGTGCATGCATGCATCTGAACTTTGCCAAGCAACATTGGAATTACAGATGGAATTGTGGTCAGATGAGACGACAACTGAGATTTTTGGCCATGTACACCATCATTATATTATTGGCAAAAAAGAAGACAAAGAAGAGAACAGACCCCCTGTAGTATATGGTGGTGGTCCGGGATGCTTTTGGGCTCTTTTGCTGATCCAGTGGTTTTGCTGGTCCAGAGGTTCTAGTTAAGGTATGTGCCACAATGAATGTAATTGAATACCAGAACATCTCAGCTGAAAACTTGGTTGGCTGAAACTGGGCCATACTTGGTTCTTCCTCATCTTAACTGAAGAGAGCAATTCACAAGCCAGGAAAACCCAGGAATCGTAATGAGTTGGAGTGTTCTGCATGGAAGAGTGGTCTAAGATTCCTCCACAAGTGTTCTCCAGCCTCATTAAATGCTGCAGAAAAAGGCTGAGTGCTGTCATTCTCGCCAGCGGAGGCTCCATCAGTGGGCCGTTTCCAGGCGCTTAGCAGAAGGAAATTTGGCGTCATGGCTCCCATTATGTGTCCTGCCATTGACAGCCAGCCACTGCCTTCGTTTGCAGTGGTGTCGTGAATGAGAAACCTGGGCTGCTACGGATTGGAACCGCATCGTCTTTAGAGATACATTCAGGTTCTGTTTGGGATCCGATGGCGGTCAGGTCTGAGTATGGAGGCCTTGGCCTGAGAGCATCAATCCTGCCTTTGCTGTGGACCGACACACTGCCCCAACTGCTGCTGTGACAATCTGGGGAGCCATGGCATATGACAGTCGGTAACCCCAAGTAGTTATAGGGGGAACACTAACAGCTCGGCGATATGTGCAGGACCTCCTCCGGCCACATGTCTCATGGCAAGACATCCAGCTGGCATTCTTCAGCAGGATAAAGCTTGCCTATACAAGCCAAGGGTTTCCCAGCGATGTCTTCGCTATCATTTATGGGACCAGCTGGGATGTCAGCTTTGGCAACCTACGAGTGTGCAGGATCTACATGTCCAGTTGGAACATCTGTGCAACAAATGTCCTACAGGATCCCTCCATGCCCAACCTACCTCATCTTGTATCCAAGCTAGAGCTGGCCCAACAAGTTACTAGAGCCTACTCTCAATTGTAAAATTTTCCCCAATAAATGAATCCTTTCACTCTAGTATTGTGATCGCTTACATATATCATTACACGCATCATAGAAATAGTGCAAAAGTGCGAGGAGTCAAATCACTTTACGTTAACTTACAGGGAGAAAGGTTTTTCCCTGTTTGGAGATACATGGTTTTCTTTGGACAGCATTAGTATATATGGAGGCTCATTTGACCTTTCAACTTTAAGGCGTGCAACAAAAGAGAGACAGAGGGAAAAAACAGAAAGAAAAAGTGGGACGAAGCAGGGAAAGGACCATAAACTGGGGAAGGAAGTTTAACGGTCAATCAATTTTTCACAAATTCAAGGCGGAATCTATAAAGTGCAACAGAGTTCCTCCTCCAGCATCTGCAGCGAAGAATGAAAACGGCTAAATCATGGTCCTGGCCATGACAACAGCAAGGCAATAAATAAGGACAACTAAAAGAGTGGGGTTTACCCAGACAGGAGACTCACAGAGTGAGAACATATCAGCCCTAAGCTGCTTCAGTCCACCACAGAGATGTTCTTGGTATATGTAAATGTTGTTTGTATTTTAAAAGTACAGGGGTTGGACAATGAAACTGAAACACCTGTCATTTTAGTGTGGGAGGTCTCTTGGCTAAATTGGACCAGCCTGGTGGCCAATCTTCATTAATTGCACATTGCACCAGTAAGAGCAGAGTGTGAAGGTTCAGTTAGCAGGTAAGAGCACAGTTCTGCTCAAAATACTGCAATGCACACAACATTATGGGTGACATACCAGAGTTCAAAAGAGGACAGATTGTTGGTGCACGTCTTGCTGGCGCATCTGTGACCAAGACAGCAAGTCTTTGTGATGTATCAAGAGGCCACGGTATCCAGGGTAATGTCCAGCCATACTCCACCAAGAAGAACGAACCTCCACCAGCATCACGTAGTGGTACCTGCCACTATCCTATCCTGCAAGAAGAATGGCTTAACTGACCACTGTGCAGGACTTGTATATGTCATTCCCAAGACGAACTGATGCTGTATTGGCCGCAAAAGGAGGCCCTACACCATACTAATAAATGATTGTGGTCTAAAACCAGGTGTTTCAGTTTCATTGTCCAACCCCTGTATGTGTCCGTATGTTAAAAAACACAGAGTCACAAAGGACATGCCCTTATTTGTGGCTCCTCCAATGTATTTAGATAGTATTTGTAGGGATGATCTTTATACTCTAAAATCGCTGTTATACCAGAATCAGGCTCTACAAATTCTGTCCAACTGTGACACAGTTTTGTCGCAGACTGCGGATGTAATGGCTATAAGAAGATGGGCGCTAAACAAAGCCAACCTTCACTTCAATGGCAACAGTCTGGACCACAGTCTTACAAACCTATGCAGAGATTCACTGCTTCAGTTAAGGCCCGTGCTCGGTTTTGCTCTTGACAACATAACTAACATTCCAATGGATGAACATCTTAGTGTAAACGAGCATATAATTCCTTAAAGTCGCCAAAAAATCGTACAACCCAAGCAAGCCCCATAGGTGAGGGTACAATATGTATTTACTCTGTGACTCCAAGGGCATTGCAAATAACTTGAGTTTCATACAGGCAAGCTCCATCCAGGGCCTGACCTTGGTGCCAACAGCATCATATTCTTGAGAGTGGCATCCATTATACCACAAGAGCAAAGCTTTAAGCTATATCATGACAACTGGTTCACCAGCACAAGCCTTAATACAGAAATGGCAAAAAAGAAGATCTACTGCCTTGGCACAGTGCCAGCCACAGACTGAGGGATTGTTTATTGAAAAGTGAAATGGATCTGAAGAAAATAGTCCTGGAGCTTTTAAAGAAGGAATAGTCACTTATCGGGGTGGGCAGCTCATTGCAAGCAAGGGGCAGGACAACCGCACAGCCGAGCATATTTGCGGTGGCCTTTCCAACTTGCATCGTGATAGGACAGGAAGCTGAGTAAGGTCACTGATGTGGTCAAATGTCCATCCTCATCCTCTAAAATTGTAAAAAAAACCCTATAATAAAGAACATGTGAGGGGTGGAACTAGATGAACTCACTGATTGACTAGATTTCAAGCTCAACTTATTGTCCGGTACCGTACAAAGACCTTGAAAGTGGTGCTTGCACATTTTCTTTCCTTTCTTGGACATGGTCTCTGTAAACACATGGCTTGTCTACCACAGAGACTAACCATGCATGTGTCCAAAAAGGCCAAGGAGAGCTTGGTCAGAGAGAGTTTAAGACAGGAGTGGCCAAAGTGCTCTGTAAGCAAGGGCAAGTCGGCTGAGACATGGTCAACCCAGCTTTAAGGGTTCTGGCATGAGACAGCAAAGAGAGAAGAAATCAATGCCACAACAAGAGGTCAAGAAAGATGGCACAGCTTACTGGCCAGAGTTTTTAGATAAGCAAGGTCACTGCAAGAGAGAAGGATGCACAGCTCAAACCAGAGCATTGTGCGGAAAGTGTGGAGTGCACTGATGCTTTTGATGAAGAGCCTGCTGAAGAGACTCTACTGTCACACTGTCAGAACACCAATCTTATAATAGAATGTCATTAACTAGTCTGACACTGACGCCTTTTCAAATGATCATAAGCTCAGAACGCTGAAGGAGAACAGTTTCCATTGAGGCTAGAACCCCAATTTTTGCTTCCCATCAATCGGCCTCAAAACAAGCTCATGTAAGCATAAAGATGACGGTTGCTGAGCTGTAGACCAAGCCTGATTGGGTGGACCACAGGGAGGAAAGATTTTTCAAAAATGTAGTCGTGCGTTCGTAATAATGCGGTGTATGTAATGCTCAGAGTAATAAGAATTTGGTGTCCTGTAATTGCAGGTGGAGAGTTAACGAGTTAACTGTCGCCCCAGAGGGGTAAATAGCACTACTTTGTACACCAACACACCACTTACAGTACAACTAACACACTACCCACATATCTGAGTTACTGTACACCAACACACCACTCTTAAGTATACACTAACACATTAACAACTACTGGAGTTAAAAAATGTGTCATCCAACAACACTCTGTTAACACAGTACCCAACACCTTTACAGCTTCACTGCAGTTAATGTGTAGCACCAACACACTACTTACAGTACACCAACACACATTACACTTACTGAGTTTACTGTACCCCCAACCACGCTCACTTACACAGTACACTAACGACACTTACACTTACACTACTGAGTTACTGTACACCAACACTCAGCTACTTACAGCTACACTAACACACCTTAGCACTTACTGAGTTTACTGTACACCAAACACAACTACTTACAGTACACCTAACACATTACACTTACTGAAGATTAACTGTACCTCAACACACTACTTACAGTACACAACCAACACATTACACTTACTGAGTTAAGCTGTACACCAACACACGAACACACTTACAGTACCAACCAACACCTTACACTTACTGAGTTAATGTGCACCAACGGACACCGTCCTTACAGTACACCGAACACATTAACACTTACTGAGTTACCTGTACACACCAACACACTACTTACAGTACACTAACACATTACACTTACTGAGTTACTGTAGTACACCACACACACTACTTAACAGTACACCAACACAAATTTACAACTTACTGAGTTTAGCTGTTACACCAACACCTACTTACAGTACACTACGCACTACACTTACTGGCAAGTTTACTGTGGACACCAACACACTACTTGTACAGTACACTAACACACTTACACTTACTGAGTTTACTGCTGTACACCACACGACTACTTACAGTACACTAACACCTTACACTTACTGTGAGTTACTGTATACCAACACACCTTACTTGTAGCATACACTAACTAACGCACTACACTTACCTGGTTACTGTAACCACCAACACACTACCTTACAGTACACCTAAACAACACTTACACTTACGTGAGTTACTGTACACCAACACACTACTTACAGTACACTAAACGGCACTACACTTACTGAGTTTACTGTACACCAACACACTACCTTACAGTACCACTAACACATTACACTTACTGATGTTACTGGTAGGGGCACCAAACCCACTACTTAACGTAACACTAACACCTTACATACACTTACTGAGTTACTGTATACCAACACATTACTTTACAGTAGCACTAACTGCACTACACTTACTGAGTTACTGTACAGACCAACCACACGACTTAACAAGTACACCCAACACATTAACTTTTACTAGAGTTTATCTGTACAACCAACACACTACTTACAGTACACTACGCAACTAAAACTTACTGAGTTTTTTACTGTACACCAACACACTACTTACAGTACACTAACACATTACACTTCACTGAGTTTACTGTACACCAACACACTACTTACAGTACACCTAACGCACGTACACCTTACTGAGCTTACTTGTACACGCAACACACTACTTACATACACTAACACACTACACTTACTGGAGTTACCTGTACAGCCAACACACTAACTTTTACAGTACACTACGCACTAGCACTTAGCTGATTTACTGGGTGTTATCATGTGGAGGGATCACCAACACAACTACTTACAGTACACACTAACCACATTACAGCTTAGGACTGAGTTACTGTATCACCAACAAACACTACTTACAGTACACTAACACATTACCTTACCTGAGTTTACTGTTAGCACCAACTACAACACACTACTTACAGTAACACTAACATGTTGCACTTACTGAGTTACTGTAACACCAACTCGCTACTTACAGTGACACTAAACCACGTTGCACCTTAACTGAAGTGTCTGTACAACAAACACACTACTTACAGTACACTAACACACTACACTTACTGAGTTACTGTACACCAACACGCTACTTACAGCACACTAACACATTACACTTACTGAGTTACTGTACACCACTGCTTTGTGTGCCAGATTTGTCTTCATTGTCCGGTCTACTTAAACTGAGCTAAGCAACCACAAGACACAAACTCCCTTGTCCAGTCTTTACCATGTGCCAAATGTTTGTTCAGATGGCTAACACTGTGCACTGAGTGCTGTAAAATTCTGCTGGCTGCTGAAAAATCTTATACTTGAAGCTGCCAATAGGCTCACTGCGCTAGACTAGAGAAGGGTGATGAAATGCTCTCATGGCCACCCTGATTGAGTCATGCTTCACTTGAAAGGAGACAGCAGAACCCTAGCCTCCCATGTCTAGGGATGACCATGAGAATTTTTTGGACTAAACTTAGGTGGGCAGAAACTGTGTGGTGTGTCAAAACCAGTCCAGCACCTTATGAAGGAGTAGCTCGAGGTAGGCAGAAATGGTGTGTTCATCAGCATTGTCCAACAGACAGCAATGGCAGTTTTGGGTGGGCGGGGGATTGATCTTTGTGTATGGTAAGCTTAAGTTGAATGAGCAGACTGGGGGAAAGTCCCACAACCACCTCAAATATGCATGTAGGTTTTTGTGGGGGGGTTGCGTGGGGTGGTGATGGTGGTGGTGGGAGGCTAGACAGAACCTGGGTCATGACCGGGTTTTTGTGGAGGGGAGAGGGAGAAATGGCGGGAAAAACAAACGAAGAAAGGAGATTTCGCGGGTCTCTGTGCCTTTTCTCTTGCGCAGAGTGACCCATGCTCTCTACTCTATTTATGTATTTATTTTTTCAAGCACTTGTTGCTTTTCGTTTCTTTTGTTTTATTCTTCTGCTCTTCTCTCTTTCTTTTCCTCTCTTTTTTCTTTGGTCTGTAACCTTAACCGGCTATCCCTCTACAAAGGTGTAAGCAGAGACTGTTGTTTGATGGGGGCTTATAAGGCCGACGCCTCAGGTGCAGCTTGTTGGCTTGATCAGCCCAGGGCATCTTGGGGGTTTGGAGTTCCGCGCTGTAGTCCCCCCAGAACGGCATCGCTGCTGCCGCCCTCTGTTGGCTGCAGGCGGCACAGCCCGAAAAGAAATATTACAATAGACATAAATAGTTAGTTATGATGCCACTAGCTTGCTTGTTTTGTATTTGTTTGTCAGTTACTCTGGACTTTAAACAGCATGGACTACAGGACTTGTTTGTCTGGTTGTGGGTCTGGTTTAAGAGGGGCTGGGTCTGTGTGTGCAGAAGAGTCTGCCATAATTTAGCACTAAAAGTTTAACAAGCCCAGAAGTTATGAGGCTGGTCTCTAATTACAATCACAATCAAGTGATCATAATCCAGTATAGTTGCACAAATAGTTGCACCCAGTGGGAGTCAGTCGACAAGAATCAAAAACATGGTGGCTAGGTTTACCACAGGAGACCTACTCGGCTGTGCATGTGACGTGAGCAAGAACGGGCCTCATCATTGTACCTGACTGACACCCCAATTGCCTCCATTCAGTGAGCAGTGATACCCTCCATAAGTCATTCATTGGCAGACGGCTGCACCACGCAGGACTACATGCACGCAGACCGTTATGGCGATGTGGTGTTGTTCCAGACATGGTGCGACTCAGAACGGCAGCAGGTCATCTTCAGTGACAAGTCCCACTTTTGTCTTGGTCGACCCAACCAACAAATTTGTGTGCGGAGGCACCGTGTTTCAGTGGCAAGATGAACAGTTCATTGTCACAGATGTCCACACATCCAGAAGGCCTGGTGTCACTCCACCTCCACCCACTGCAAAATTCGTCTGCAGGAACTGTGGAGAATTTTATGCTAGCTGTGATAAAAAGG
>JAMWET010005074.1:0-20575 GCA_024036415.1 Prochilodus magdalenae | reverse complement strand
GAGGAAAACAATATTTTCTGAGATGGGTACCTTGCAAATATGTCAAGAATAAAGGAAAACGTTGTTTCTAAGCAATAGGAAGTGAAATTTTGAACGTGGCAGTACAAAATGAACAGTGTCATTTTCATTGCATTTAGGCGCTGAAAAAGCGTTTGGGAGCTTTAGAAGCGCCTACAGGCTTTAGAACTGTGTTTTGGGGGGGGGAAACAATATTTTCTGACATAGGTACCTTGCAAATATGTCTAGGAGGAAGGAAAACATTGTTTCTAAGCAATAGGAAGTGAAATCTTGAACGTGGCAGAACAAAATGAACATTTTCATTGCATTTAGGCACTGAAAAAGCGTTTGGGAGCTTTACAAGCGCCTACAGGCTTTAGAACGGCCAAAAATCTCAACGTTGTAATAAAACTTGTTTTGTGACAAAAACAATATTTTCTGACATGGGAGCACTTTAAATATGTCTAGAATGAAGGAAAACATTGTTTCTAAGCAATAGGAAGTGAAATTTTGAACGTGGCAGTACAAAATGAACAGTGTCATTTTCATTGCATTTAGGCGCTGAAAAAACATATGGGAGCTTTAGAAGCGCCTACAGGCTTTAGAACGGCCAAAAAGCTCAACTTTGTAATGAAACTTGTTTTGGGAGAAAAAACTATATTTTCTGACATTGGTACCTTGCAAATATGTCAAGAATGAAGGAAAACATTGTTTCTAAGCAATAGGAAGTGAAATTTTGAACGTGGCAGTACAAAATGAACAGTGTCATTTTCATTGCATTTAGGCGCTGAAAAAGCGTTTGGGAGCTTTAGAAGCGCCCACAGGCTTTAGGACTGCCAAAAAGCTCAACTTTGTAATGAAAAATGTTTTGGGAGGAAACCAATATTTTCTGAGATGGGTACCATGCAAATATGTCAAGAATAAAGGAAAACATTGTTTCTAAGCAATAGGAAGTGAAATTTTGAACGTGGCAGTACAAAATGAACAGTGTCATTTTTATTGCATTTAGGCGCTGAAAAAGCGTTTGGGAGCTTTAGAAGCGCCTACAGGCTTTAGAACTGCCAAAAAGCTCAACTTTGTAATGAAACTTGTTTTGGGAGGAAAACAATATTTTCTGACATTGGTACCTTGCAAATATGTCAAGAATGAAGGAAAACATTGTTTCTAAGCAATAGGAAGTTAAATTTTGAAAGTGGCAGTACAAAATGAACAGTGTCTTTTTCCTTGCATTTAGGCGCTGAAAAAAACATTTGGGAGCTTTAGAAGCGCCTACAGGCTTTAGAACGGCCAAAAAGCTCAACTTTGTAATGAAACTTATTTTGTGACAGAAACACTTTTTTCTGACATGGGAACACTTTAAATATGTAAATAATGAAGGGAAACATTGTTTAGAAGCAATAGAAAGTTAAATCTTGAACGTGGCAGTACAAAATGAACAGTGTCATTTTCATTGCATTTAGGCGCTGAAAAAGCGTTTGGGAGCTTTAGAAGCGCCTACAGGCTTTAGAACGGCCAAAAAGCTCAACGTTGTAATGAAACTTGTTTTGGGAGAAAAAACAATATTTTCTGACATGGGTACCTTGCAAATATGTCTAGAATGAAGGAAAACATTGTTTCTAAGCAATAGAAAGTTAAATCTTGAACGTGGCAGTACAAAATGAACAGTGTCATTTTCATTGCATTTAGGCGCTGAAAAAGCGTTTGGGGCGCTTTAGAAGCGCCTACAAGCTTTAGAACTGCCTAAAAGCTCAACTTTGTAATGAAACTTGTTTTGGGAGGAAAACAATATTTTCTGACATGGGAACACTTTAAATATGTCAAGAATGAAGGGAAACATTGTTTAGAAGCAATAGAAAGTTAAATCTTGAACGTGGCAGTACAAAATGAACAGTGTCATTTTCATTGCATTTAGGCGCTGAAAAACCCGTCTGGGAGCTTTAGAAGCGCCTACACACTTTAAATAATGCTGTGTTGATTTTACTTAAAAATATAGTGCAACGTTTTTGCAAGCTTTTTTTTTTTTTTTTAAGTAAAACCCACTTAACTTTTTTAGCGATTTTCACCTAAAATCTTAAACTGACATTACTAACAAGTGTTTACTGTCTTTACTTAAAAAAAGATGTTTCTCCATTCAGTAAAAATAAGCTGTTTCATTTAGACTTCTTTAATATTTTAAGATGAATACAAGTAAGAATTTGCGTTAATACTACAACTGATGACTACTACTAATGACAAGAAAATCTATGGCAGATTGTACTACATCAAATAAGCTATACACAAATAGGCCTTTTAGTGAACTTCAAACCAACATAATTTTATTTCAAGAAATGGTATGAAAAACACATAATACCACAACCACTGTACTCTTCCCTATGGAAGCAAGCAAGAACTATACAGGTGAAAAACAAATGTAAGTCTCTTCCTCAGTCTAAGAGCTCTGCTTTCTGCTTATCCTTCAGGGCACAAATCACACCGCAGGTGATTTTTTTTTTTTTTTCAGGAAGCTAAGCAGCTAATAATTAGCATACAATACAAGCTTCAAACAGCAGGGACAACTTGTATTTAGTTAATGACAGCTGTGACATTGAGTAGGTAAGTTATTTCTGTTTTTATTAATGTTAAATGCTTAAGATCATGCTATGAATGGAGTAATTAGCTTATTAAATGTTGAAATGGGTGGGTCTGTATATTGGGTAACTACCATTCCAACCAGATAGGCTTGGTTCCCATTTATGTATTGTTAATATGGGCTGAGTCTCAAACAGCTCCTTTCTATTTGTGTAATACAGAACTGCAGAAACTAGTATACAATATAACTATACACACTATGTAGGATTTAAATCAACAGCTTTTCAACCTTAATAGTGCATTTAATGTTTAATAGGAAGTAATTAAAATGTAGACACAGGCTCCATGGCTCGGTCATAGGGCACTATTTGGGTGTAATTTCATGAAGAGCATTACGTAGGGAGTAGCGAGCAATTTGAGATTCAGCCCATATTAATACATAAATGCTAACAAATCCTGTCTGACTGGATTAGATGGTATTAATCATCCTGTCAACATTAATAAGCTAATTGCTCCATCCATATCATGTTCCATCACATTTAACATTAATAAAAAAAGAAACGACTGATATTTGACCAAATGTCATGACTGTCATTTACTGAATCAAAGTTTGTCCCTGCTCCCAGCTTTGGATGCTAGTTATTACCTGCTGAGCTCCCCTAAAAACACTGCTGGTCTAGCATGCTAACTGTTAGCAAATAAATTTTTTCCAACTACATTACCCTTCAGGTGTTCTGAAACATCATTACATAACATGACATCAAATATCACCATTACTCTCAATGAAAATTTATGCATTTATGCATAACAAATGCAGGAAAAGAAAAAAAAAACACTTTGTTAAAGCAAACAGTGTTTCATTAAACAAATCAGTATCAGTATTACAGCCATAGCCAACTTTTCACTGACTGACCAGTGCATTTTGTAATTCTACAGTTACAGACTGTGGCTCATCTGTTTCTCTACATACTTTGTAACCCTGTTCTTCAATGAGCATGTACAATTAGGGAGGTGGGTCATTTTCAGCTCTGCAGTGACACTGGCGTGGTGGTGGTATGAGTGGATCAGACACAGCAGAGCTGCTGGAGCTTTTAAATCAGCTGTCGGCTGGTCCTCAGTCCAGCAGCTGGAGTTTTTAAACACTGCAGTGTCACCGCTGGACTAAGAATAGTCCACCAACCAAAATATCCCTTTTATATGTCCTGTGGGCGGCATCCTGTGACCACTGATAAAGGACTAGAGAATGACCAACACACACTGTACAGCAGCAGATGAGCTACTGTCTCTGACTTTATACACACACACACATGATGGACCACCAAGGTAGGAGTGTCTAACAGAGTGGACAGTGAGTGGACAGTGAGTGGACAGTGAGTGGATAGTGAGTGGACAGTGTTTAAAAACTCCAGCAGCTCTGCTGTGTCTGATCCACTCACACCAGCATGACACACACTAACACTAACAGTGCTGAGAATGATCCACCACCTGAATAATACCTGCTCTGTGGTTGTCCTGTGGGGTCCTGACATTGAAGAACAGGTTTACAAAGTATGCAGAGAAACAGATGGACTAAAGTCTGTAATTGTATTTCTACAAAGTGCTCCTACACGGTAATTGGACCTGGTAAAATGGACAATCAGTGTAGATACATGGGTGTGATTTTAATGAAGTGGCCGGCCCTTGTTTATCCTCCACCTCAGCATTACTAATCAGAGAAGAAACGCTACAAACATTTAACCTTAAAGCCAAAAAATAACATTGTATGTAAAATGGAACATTTAAATATGTTTACATCACTACCATTCCCACAACGCCCGCCCCCCACACAACCCAACTTATTAATGAAAAACAAAACTGAAGCACAGCCAAAATCCAAACAGTAGTGTACAGTATCACAAAGTCTACATATAAGCTGGTGCAACAGTATGCTGAAGGGATGATCTGCTATATGTATTCAGGTATGTGATGTTATGTCTGTGTGCTTACGCACTTTGGCAGCATCAATGTTCGCCATACATTTATGTCAACAACTTGTTCTTCAATGACAGAATCTTAGGGGACAGTTTCCCACTGTGTAGTTCCAGTAGCATTTTTTGGAAAAATTCAAACGTGTACCTCAGGGGTTTGGGATAACTGAGATTGACTGCATACATCAGGCCAACGAGGACGACGCATGCATTCGGGACACTCTGTAGTCCTGCAATCACCTGCACCCCCTCCAAAACGATCCCTGCCTCTAAAGGACTGCCATCTGCAGAGCCCCCTTCGGTGACGATCTTCAGTGCGTGGTGTGTCAGGTCATCAGGGTCGAGATCGCCATTGATGTGCTGAAACACACAAAGACCATTATATGATGTGTCCTAGATGTGAAGTCCTAGTGTTTGCAAACATGTGTTCCTCTCCACACTGTCCTCTCCTTACATGTCCTTAAATGTGGAGGCGTCCTAACTTTTTTCCTCCGAGGAAAGTTGCATTTCTATTAATTACACTTTAGAAATTATTTTTCAATGACATTTCTTCAGCTTATTTGTTTAGTTATATTACCATCTCTCAATACTGTTAAAATGAAGATCCAAAGTCCATATGTTTAAGTATGTTAAAAACATGACTGTATGCATATACCACACTAACCTGATAATGTGTTATAAGGCGCGCAGCATTTTCAGAGAGGTATACCATCAAGCCACGAATCACTACCTCTCTACGGTTATCCACACCAGCATCCTTAGTGGCATAAAAATACACATTTTTCATGAGTTCATGGTGAGGCACCATATCTCAATGCTTCAAATTCAGTAACACATCTGAATTACCTGGTCAAGCAACATCAGTACTTCATTCATTTTGCGAGCATCAGACACGGATACTTTTCAATTAGTGCCTGAGCAACAGCACATATCTGCTTGCTAGTGGGGTATGCACAGTGCTGGAACATTTTTTTGACTAGTGCATCAGAAACTTGAGATCTCAGTTTTAAGGAACTTTTCATTTCCTGCCGGCAGAATCAGCTCTGTGTCATATGGAAAATCAGGAATGTCAAACTGTGTTGGCCAATGTTGTGACCGCAACCCTTGAGTCTTCAGGGGGGACAGCAACACTGTGTCATCTGACGATCCATACTGAACAGATGAGGCATCTGATGAGTTGACAGAAGTCTCAGTTGATAAAGCATCCAATGAGGTTGATGAAGACAGTGTTGACAGGACATCTTGAGATGGCTCCACAAAAACAACCTTAACGGTGTCTTTGTCTTTTAAAGTGGCTGTAATTGTCAAAGAAATAAAATCTCCGAAATCTGCATCCATGTAATGCAGAGCAAAGTTTGCAGGTAAATTAAATTTCTCTTTCACCACCCTCTCCAGTTCTTCAACTGCATCAGGAATCCCAGAAGGTAGGCTCAATTTATGTGCATCATGTTTGATCATCACTCCAAGCGTTGCTGGTGACATTTTGTGAGTCTGTTCCAAATAAGGGGAAAACTAAATTGTTAGAAAAGCAGTACATTAACATATTTACAACCAAAAAAAAAAACACTTTCTCAACATTCAAAGTTGATCCACTAAAATGGAACATCAATGTGGCGCTTCAGGGTAACCATACATTTTCCCTTAACATTGTATGCAGCTAATAGCACAGTGTCATTCAATTCACTCTGGAGAAGGAACTTTGGATGGCCTGGTTTTTCCAGCTGAAATGATCTCACGTGCTCATCATACCAGGCTACACGGGTCTTCACCATAAATCTAACCACATTCTCAATAATAACAATTTGGTGAATCTGCACAAAATCTGTAAGGCCTGCAGTACAGCCATGGGCCAAGACCATACCTGCACAGTATTTTGTTCCATGGCAAGACACACAATTAGCCAGCAGTACTGACGTCTGATTTGGGAATTTAATTAGTATTGCTTCCTGCATGCCACTGTTCAACAAATCCAAAGGCACAAGAGAAACATGTGAAACAGAAAGGTCTGGTTTTGAGAAACTGCAATTCTGTGACTGATAGGCCATTACTAGCTGATGTTTAGTCGCAAGAGATAGCAAAATGTTTCTGAAAGAATTTGTATGCTGGACTACATGTTGAAAAAAAAAAAAAAACTATGTTTAGCCTCAAAGCGCATTGTCCACATTGCCACAAGAGGACCAAAGGCCTGTATCAAGTCTGGATAGTGCTCCAGAAAATGATGCTTTGGTATTAGTTTTTCACCTGGGAAGACATGCAAATATCTATGTCTGTGCTCTGATATTTTGACACCTAAGTAGCAAATGGTCTCTTTCATATGAACTGTTGCAACAACCAGCTCAACGATTTCTCTGAGATCCATTAAAAGTAAACATGCTGGTTCATCAGCTGGTATATTCATTCCAATAAGAAATGGCAAAAATCTTAACAGGGCCCAGTTATCCTAAGCATTTTCACCAATACTCTTTCTAGTTGCAAATGTGAGAGGTACTGACTTTGGAGAGTTAGTTTTGTCTGACCTGTTTTTCAGTCAGGCTTTTTTTTTGACACCACAGCAGTGGGAACTACTTTGGTCACGGAGCGCTGTTTGAACATGCAATAAGTGCTGCTGTTTAGTCCTCAACTGAAATTCACCTGTGCGTACCTCCTTCAAGTGAAAATCTGAGCGCTGGCCAAGACAAAATCTGCATGGGTATTGCCCTGAAAAACTTTCCACAAATCCCCCAAGTGCATGTGCACCTAAATTGTCTGCTACCACACACTGTACAGTACCTTTCACATTTCTGGCAAGACTTGAAACAAAAATTCCTTCTGACTCCAAGAATACAAGGTCTTTCAACAGTGATTCTAGAACCACTGAGTAATCATGCGTTTTGACATCATCTGTAGAATGGAGGTCAATTCAGATCACAAAGGTGATGGAATATTTCCTAAAACCCAGTACAGAGCTGTTATCTTGTGTTTCTTTCGGGAGGTTCCAAGGGGATCGCAGACCTCAAAATCATCAATGTACAAAATTAAGGACAACCTGAATTCATCTCCACTACAGAAATAGCTCTCTTTAAAGTAAGAACCATCGTAAAAAGATTTGTAGTAATGTGTCACACCACGTTTGGAAGTCTCAGTATTTTCAACAGCTTTTTCTAAAATATTTTTGTTGTTCAGTAACTGAGACAATGATTTCAGAATTGGAATATACTGAAAACACCTTTTTGCCCTTAAATTAATTAATATACTCCACAGGCTGAACAACACTGAAATTTTCTTCAAAATATCTCCTTCTCTTGAATGCACTGTTAAAGGGACCATTCAACCCAATTGAAGTACTTATTGGTCCTGATTCACAAAGCTCCTTCACTAAATCTGTAATTATTGATGCAGCAAGTATGCAACCATGTTTCTCCCATGTTCGCTCAATAATATTTTTGAAATCTTGAGCTGATGCTACAGACGAAATGAACTGCAAGTCCTCTACTAACTCATCCACACAATTTCCTGATACATGAAAGAGGCTTTCCAATTTAAGCAGCAATGAACCAAGCTTTTTCACAGAATCACATTGTAAAGGTTCACTCTTCTCATCAAAAGTCAAGAAATCGTTTTCAGCAGTATCGTCTGTATCAATTACGCTATCAACAGCATTACAAGCATCTGAGGTTCTCTGCAGAACTGCGCATTTAAAATCACTGGCTGAATAAGGAATGTATTTTCTGCTCTTGTGAGCTGCAAATGTCCCATACACATTAGTCTTAAAGTCACAATCATTGAAAACACAGTCAATCGTTTCTTGCTGACTCAGATGACGTCTTACGTGAGCAAAAAAAAATCCTTCTCTGTTGTGAATTTGTTTGATCCACAATTTTGACAACAGAAAGTAAGGTGCTCTCTGCTTATCGACCCATCTGGGCCATGGTGTTTTGCCAAGTGCGATCGCAGAGAACTGTGAGTCTTGAAGGTGCAAGGACATTCAAAATGTGGACAAGGCTGTGATTGGTGGCGCCCTAAACAGTCATGATCTATTCTATAATGTTTAAGAAGGGCTCCTCTCCTTGAAACTTGCTTTTGACAAATTTTACATTTCCACTTCATGCAATTCTAAAAGAGGACAAAAACTACAACAAATGACTTGCAATATGTGGCTACAGGGAAATAATATAAATATAAACACTGACTTATCAGGTCCACTTACAATACAGAAGGACTTTCTACAATTACTGACTATAGTCCATATGTTTCTCTTCCTACAGAGAAATAGATTGACTACAGTCTGTGGTTATAGAACTATAAAGTGCACCTATATGGTAAGTGAAGCTGATAAAATGGACAAAGAGTGTAGATGCAAGGGTTGGTGGCCTATCAGTGTATATTAAATGTATATTATGGCACTGTATGCTATCCAATAGCTGCAACAAATATTTGGGAATAGGGATCTCAAACATCACCTTAAAACTCTGCATACTGAAAATAAACACAAAAATGCTGCTGTTCTTACCGTAACTCAGATGACGTCTGATCAACAAAGGCTTCCCTGAATCAGATGTAACAAAGAAAAACAAACATTTTTCAGTTAATTTTGCTCATTTTGCTCTAAAGTCATTTAGGTAAACACTGTCAGTTTAAGCTGACAATTATAAACACACTGCAATGTAACATTAATCTCCCTGCCATTTTAATTTCGTGGGCGTTCAGTGGTTATGCTGGTTTACCTGCCTCGTTTGGGATGCAGTAGTTGGTTTGGACCCATACTTTTTATCAAATGTTCGGGGTGTAACGTGACTGTATGGGACCAATATATGTAAACTTACACCAATAAATACCACTATTTATTTTCACTACGGAGCCCTCCTAAATGTTCTCTAAAGCAGGCCACACTGGCCATCTGAAGTCAGCGTCGAAAAAATTCAATGATCCACCTGCACCGCCTGCTTCTCCAAAGATTACTCACGGAAATCCCTCCATTTCTGCGAACGTTAGTGACAGCAAGTGAACACTGCTAAAACACAATAAGCAGAAGCATGCAGCTTGATTAATTCCTGGTGAACATAGTGCTGCACGCTGACTCCAGATAAACACTGTGGGTCACTGGCGGGGTACGGTGCCATATGTCTGTGCGAACCATTTGACCGCGTAAAATCCAGCAACTGAAATGTTGTGTCTATCCTACATATCTGCAATTTGTCAGAGATATTTACAGCATCCCAGTTTATTAAGGAGGTGTAGTTTTAGTAGTTAGCTCGATACTTGCTGACTTCCAACCGTGAGCAACACACTTCACCGTAGAGCCGCGTCTCTAACAGCAGCTCAAACTGAGTGAACACACAAACAAACTGCGTGCAGAAACACTTAATCTGCCCACTTAAACTCTTGGTTCTCCTTTTTTCACCAGCCTGCACAACGATTGCACTTTCTGGAGAGAGGATACCACCATCACTGTCTCAAACCACTCCCCACTGGCTGCATAGTGCACTACTTTAACAAAAATATATTATTGAGAAGTGACATCATTGAGAAGTGTTTCATAGAGAGTTGGTTAACCTATTGTAGGTTATACTAATTTAGTGCAAACTTATCATGCACTCTTTGGGTGGATGTGCTACTATTTCGGAAAGTGCACTTCACAGAGAAGGGAGTGCTAAGACCAAGCCTCAAAAAGGCCGTTCATGCCGCTTTTTGGAAAAGATAAATGCTTTTAGTTAGGATACTTTTTAAATGTTTTAGTTAGGATATTAAACTTTAGGAGTGTTTATGCACACATATCGGATGACCGTTAACAGAGTTTGACCGTTTTTTTTTTAACACGCACAGAGTTTGAAATTTTTTTAAACAGTTTTTTTTTTTTTTTCTTCTTAGCACCAACGTCCTTAGTCAGCTCCACACGTGAGAACACCCTGTTAACAAAAGGTACATATCAAAAAAATAATGTTCAAAAAGCTCAAAAACGAAGAACTCAGAACAAAATTAACTTAAAAATGTCATTTTCATTGTTTTGGGCTCTTACCTGGCTCTAGAAAAAGCTTTTCCTTGAGAATGTTTCATGCATGTGGTCCAAACTTTTTTTGAAAACTTGTTTTGGGAGAACCAACGTATTAGTCACATGGGAACCTTGCAAATATGTATGACATGAACACACTTTTAAATATGTAAAGAAAGAATTAAAACATTGTTTAAATTGTAATGAAGCAAAATATGCAAATAGAAAGTTAAATCTTGAACGTGGCAGTACAAAATTAACAATGTCATTTTCATTGCATTTAGGAGGTGAAAACGCGTTTGGGAGCTTTAGAAGCGCCTACAGGCTTTAGAACTGCCAAAAAGCTCAACTTTGTAATGAAACTTGTTTTGGGAGGAAAACAATTTTTTCTGACATGGGAACACTTTAAATATGTCTAGAATGAAGGAAAACATTGTTTAGAAGCAATAGAAAGTGAAATCTTGAACGTGGCAGTACAAAATGAACAATGTCATTTTCATTGCATTTAGGCGCTGAAAAAGCGTTTGGGAGCTTTAGAAGCGCCTACAGGCTTTAGAACTGCCAAAAAGCTCAACTTTGTAATAAATGAAAAAAAAGCTCTTTTTTTTTGTGGAGGAAAAACAATATTTTCTGACATGGGAACACTTTACATATGTCTAGAATGAAGGAAAACATTGTTTCTAAGCAATAGAAAGTTAAATCTTGAACGTGGCAGTACAAAATGAACAATGTCATTTTCATTGCATTTAGGCGCTGAAAAAGCGTTTGGGGCGCTTTAGAAGCGCCTACAGGCTTTAGAACTGCCAAAAAGCTCAACTTTGTAATGAAACTTGTTTTGGGAGGAAAACAATATATTTCTCACATGGGAACACTTTAAATATGTCTAGAATGAAGGAAAACATTGTTTCTAAGCAATAGGAAGTGAAATCTTGAACGTGGCAGTACAAAATGAACAGTGTCATTTTTATTGCATTTAGGCGCTGAATCGCGTTTGGGAGCTTTAGAAGCGCCTACAGGCTTTAGAACTGCCAAAAAGCTCAACTTTGTAATGAAACTTGTTTTGGGAGGAAAACAATATTTTCTGACATGGGAACACTTTAAATATGTCTAGAATGAAGGAAAACATTGTTTCTAAGCAATAGAAAGTGAAATCTTGAACGTGGCAGTACAAAATGAACAGTGTCATTTTCATTGCATTTAGGCGCTGAAAAAGCGTTTGGGAGCTTTAGAAGCGCCTACAGATAAAAAATGAAACTTGTTTTGGGAGGAAAACAAT
This sequence comes from Prochilodus magdalenae, assembly GCA_024036415.1. NCBI lineage: Eukaryota > Metazoa > Chordata > Actinopteri > Characiformes > Prochilodontidae > Prochilodus > Prochilodus magdalenae. The sequence continues at coordinate 8,799 of JAMWET010005074.1, read as the reverse complement.
ATTTTCTGACATGGGAACACTTTAAATATGTCTAGAATGAAGGAAAACATTGTTTCTAAGCAATAGAAAGTGAAATCTTGAACGTGGCAGTACAAAATGAACAGTGTCATTTTCATTGCATTTAGGCGCTGAAAAAAAAGCCTTTCGGAGCTTTAGAAGCGCATACAGGCTGTAGAACTGCCAAAAAGCTCAACTTGGTAATGAAACTTGTTTTGGGAGGAAAACAATATTTTCTGACATGGGAACACTTTAAATATGTAAATAATGAAAAAAAACATTGTTTCTAAGCAATAGGAAGTGAAATCTTGAACGTGGCAGTACAAAATGAACAGTGTCATTTTCATTGCATTTAGGCGCTGAAAAAGCGTTTGGGAGCTTTAGAAGCGCCTACAGGCTTTAGAACTGCCAAAAAGCTCAACTTTGTAATGAAACTTGTTTTGGGAGGAAAAAAATATTTTCTGACATGGGTACCTTACAAATGTGTCTAGAATGAAGGAAGATATAGTTTCTAAGTAATAGGAAGTGAAATCTTGAACGTGGCAGTACAAAATGAACAGTGTCATTTTCATTGCATTTAGGCGCTGAAAAAGCGTTTGGGAGCTTTAGAAGCGCCTACAGGCTTTAGAACTGCCAAAAAGCTCAACTTTGTAATGAAACTTGTTTTGGGGTTGAAAAAAATATTTTCCGATATGGGTACTTTTCAAATATGTCTAGAATGAAGGAATAAAAAATTTCTAAGCAATAGAAAGTGAAATCTTGAACGTGGCAGTACAAAATAAACGGTGTCATTTTCATTGCATTTAGGCGCTGAAAAATGTTTGGGAGCTTTAGAAGCGCCTACAGGCTTGAGAACTGCCAAAAAGCACAACGTTGTAATAAAACTTGTTTTGGGAGGAAAACAATATTTTTTTGACATGAGAACACTTTAAATATGTCTAGAATGAAGGGAAACATTGTTTCTAAGCAAATGAAATTGAAATCTTGAACGTGGTAGTACAAAATGAACAGTGTCATTTTCATTGCATTTAGGCACTGAAAAAGCGTTTGAGAGCTTTAGAAACGCCTACAGGCTTTAGAACTGTCAAAAACCTCAACTTTGTAATGAAACTTGTTATGGGAGGAAAACAATATTTTCTGACATGGGAACACTTTAAATATGTCTAGAATGAAGAAAAACATTGTTTCTAAGCAATAGAAAGTGAAATCTTGAACGTGGCAGTACAAAATGAACAGTGTCATTTTCATTGCATTTAGGCGCTGAAAAAGCGTTTGGGAGCTTTAGAAGCGCCTACAGGCTTTAGAACTGCCAAAAAGCTCAACTTTGTAATAAAACTTGTTTTGGGAGAAAAAACAATATTTTCTGACATGACATGGGAACACTTTAAAATATGTCTAAGAATGAAGGAAAAACATTGATTCAAAGCAATAGAAAGTGAAATCTTGAACGTGGCAGTACAAAATGAACAGTGTCATTTTCATTGCATTTAGGCTAAGAAAATGCATTTGAGAGCTTTAGAAGCGCCTACAGGCTTTAGAACTGCCAAAAAGCTCAACTTTGTAATGAAACTTGTTTTGGGAGGAAAACAATATTTTCTGACATGGGAACACTTTAAATATGTCTAGAATGAAGGAAAACATTGTTTCTAAGCAATAGGAAGTTAAATTTTGAACGTGGCAGTACAAAATAACCAATGTCATTTTCTTTGCATTTAGGCGCCGAAAAAACATTTGGGAGCTTTAGAAGCGCCTACAGGCTTTAAAACGGCCAAAAAGCTCAACTTTGTAATGAAAAATGTTTTGGGAGGAAAACAATATTTTCTGACATGGGAACACTTTAAATATGTAAATAATGAAGGGAAACATTGTTTCTAAGCAATAGAAAGTTAAATCTTGAACGTGGCAGTACAAAATGAACAGTGTCATTTTCATTGCATTTAGGCGCTGAAAAAGCGTTTGGGAGCTTTAGAAGCGCCTACAGGCTTTAGAACTGCCAAAAAGCTCAACTTTGTAATGAAACTTGTTTTGTGACAAAAACAATATTTTCTGACATGGGTACCTTGCAAATATGTGCAAAATGATGTAAAGCATTGTTTAGAAGCAATAGAAAGTTAAATCTTGAACGTGGCAGTACAAAATGAATAGTGTCATTTTCATTGCATTTAGGCATTGAAAAAGCGTTTGGGACGCTTCAGAAGCGGGAAAGGCTTTAGGACTGCCTAAAAGTTCAACGTTGTAATAAAACTTGTTTTGGGAGGAAAACAATATTTTCTGACATGGGAACACTTTAAATATGTCAAGAATGAAAGAAAACATTGTTTAGAAGCAATAGAAAGTTGAATCTTGAACGTAGCAGTACAAAATGAACAGTCTCATTTTCATTGCATTTAGTCGCTGAAAAAGCGATTGGGAGCTTTAGAAGCGTCTACACACTTTAAATAATGATGTGTTGATTTTACTTAAAAATATAGTGCAACGTTTTTGCAAGCTTTTTTTTTTTTTTTAAGTATAACCCACTTAACTTTTTTAGCGATTTTCACCTAAAATCTTAAACTGACATTACTAACAAGTGTTTACTGTCTTTACTGAAAAAAAGATGTTTCTCCATTCAGTAAAAATAAGCTGTTTCATTTAGACTTCCTTAATATTTTAAGATGAATATAAGTAAGAATTTGCGTTAATGCTACAACTGATGACTGCTACTAATGACAAGAAAATATATGGCAGATTGTACTACATCAAATAAGCTCTACACAAATAGGCCTTTTAGTGAACTTCAAACCAACATCATTTTATTTCAAGAAATGGTATGAAAAACACATAATACCACAACCACTGTACTCTTCCCTATGGAAGCAAGCAAGAACTATACAGGTGAAAAACAAATGTAAGTCTCTTCCTCAGTCTAAGAGCTCTGCTTTCTGCTTATCCTTCAGGGCACAAATCACACCAGGTGATTTTTTTTTTTTTTTTTCAGGAAGCTAAGCAGCTAATAATTAGCATACAATACAAGCTTCAAACAGCAGGGACAACTTGCATTTAGTTAATGACAGCTGTGACATTGGGTAGGTAAGTTATTTCTGTTTTTATTAATGTTAAATGCTTAAGATCATGCTATGAATGGAGTAATTAGCTTATTAAATGTTGAAATGGGTGGGTCTGTATATCGGGTAACTACCATTCCAGCCAGATAGGCTTGGTTCCCATTTATGTATTGTTAATATGGGCTGAGTCTCAAACAGCTCCTTTCTATTTGTGTAATACAGAACTGCAGAAACTAGTATACAATATAACTATACACACTATGTAGGATTTAAATCAACAGCTTTTCAACCTTAATAGTGCATTTAATGTTTAATAGGAAGTAATTAAAATGTAGACACAGGCTCCATGACTCGGTCGTAGGGCACTATTTGGGTGTAATTTCTTGAAGAGCATTACGTAGGGAGTAGCGAGCAATTTGAGATTCAGCCCATATTAATACATAAATGCTAACAAATCCTGTCTGACTGGATTAGATGGTATTAATCATCCTGTCAACATTAATAAGCTAATTGCTCCATCCATATCATGTTCCATCACATTTAACATTAATAAAAAAAGAAACGACTGATATTTGACCAAATGTCATGACTGTTTACTGAATTTACTGAATCAAAGTTTGTCCCTGCTCCCAGCTTTGGATGCTAGTTATTACCTGCTGAGCTCCCCTAAAAACACTGCTGGTCTAGCATGCTAACTGTTAGCAAATACATTTTTTTCAACTACATTTCCCCCTTAGGTGTTCTGAAACATCATTACATCACATATGCATAACAAATGCAGGAAAAGAAAAAAAAAAACACTTTGTTAAAGCAAACAGTGTATCATTAACAGAGATGTATAGTAACGAAGTAGAACTACTTAACTACTGTACTTAAGTACTAAAATGCTGTATCTGTACTCTACTGGAGTATTATTTTTTTTCTCCTACTTCCACTTTTACTCCACTACATATTTTGGATAAGTTTAGTACTTTTACTCCGTTACATTTTTTATGTGCTGCATCGTTACTCGTTACAATTATAAAAATATGTACGAATCATTTCAAACCCACATTATTACCGCCAGAGCGGTAGATGGCACTGTCACCGGGTTTGATGAAGCCGCCTCAACATTGAGCAGAACAAGCATTCAAGCTGTGGCCACGCACACTGCCACTGTGTGGAAAACACTAACGCTAGAGTTGTGTAGGTTATTTCGAGATGGAAGAACCACCAGAAGAAACACCATGTTCACCACCTTCAACTTCCAGTGATCGTGGTGGTGAGAAGGGTGAGGAAGGAGACCGTCCCTGGCCCTACTTAGAGTCCATGTTTTAATTTGTCGGGGTGAAAGACAATTCTTATAGAATGAAGTGCCGACTCTGCCTCCCGAAAGATTGTGAAATCATGGCCTTCAAAAATTCACCTTCGAACTTGAAGAAACATATCAAGGTAAGTTACAAATGTAATACACAAATGGCCTACCAGCTTCAGCTATCACTAATCGCTAATTAGCTAAGCCACGGTTCATAATATGCTGCAGTGTTCACTTAACTAGCTGGCTATCATAAAGGCTGTGTCACGCTGAATGGTCTTTTTGACCCATCACTAATGTCAACTTTCTCTTCTTTTATGGCACATGGTCTGCGATTATATTTGGCCACAGTAGGCTAGCTATGTCTCTTTTTGTGCTGCCTAATCACATGCCTGTTTTTTAAGTGTAGTGTTTTTATAGGATAATTGTATTGATTGATACTAACATAACTAATGCTAGATGAATAAACTGATTGTGGCTAATTTGCTGAGGATAAACAGGGCATTAGGCCTGTTAATGGATTTTTGGTTGTTGTTTTGTAGCATCAAGTGAGTTATCCTACCAGCAGGCCCCGACATGCCTTGAACCTTACATTTTGTTTATCTGCTATATGTTGCTATTTGGCTAATGGCTTGATAGGGCTATGTTAAGGCTACATGCAATTTGTGACAACGTTTCTCTTCCAACGTAATGAAACCAAAGTGTTGACAACAAACAAAACATCTCAACTAGTCTGCATCTCACAGGCTTTGGTTATGGGGTTGCTTGCTTAAGTTTTTTGAGATACAGTTATAGTGGATAAATAACTTTAATTTAATTAATTTAGCAGTAGTTTTTTTTCCAGTAATTTTTCAGTAGTATAGTTACAATGTTGCTCATGGTATAATTCTGTGAAGGTAAAACTATATATGTCTGTCTCTTTTTTCAGAGAGCAAGCATGACTGCCACTTGAATAAATATGAGTAACTCACATCTGCAAAGCGAAAGAAGTAGACTGCAATTCCCTCCCCCTCTGTCAAGCAGTCCACATTAAAGGGTAGCTGGACCATGATGCCCCAGAGATCCATTGACAAGGCAGTCATGAAATATGTTGTCCATGGACTTCAGCTTTTCAGCATCGTAGAACAAAAAGCTTTCCGCGACTTTGTCTTAGATCTGGTGCCAAATAGCAAAATAATGACAAGAATCACACTCATGTCTATGATTGATGATGCTGCCAAACAGATGAAGATCAAGATTATTGAGGCCATGAAAACTGTTGACCACATCGCAACAACCACTGACTGCTGGTCAGCCAGGCGACGCAGTTTCATTGGGGTCACAGCTCACTGGGTGGACCCCGAAAGCTTAAAAAGGTGCTCAGTGGCACTGGCCTGTAAAAGATTAAGAGGCTCTCACACTTTCGACCTTCTAGCGAATGCACTTAATAATATCCATACTGAGTTTGAAATTCGGGGGAAGATTGTCAGAACAACAACGGACAATGGCTCCAACTTCATCAAAGCATTCAAAGCCTTCGGTGAAGATGCAAATAACAATGCTGGTGCTCTAGTTCAGGAGGAAGAGGAGGAGGAAGAAGCTGACAAAGATGAGGAGGAGGTAGAGTTTGTTGATGTATCTTCACTTTTGGATGAGGATGATGGTTTTGAGTTCCAGCTCCCGAAGCACCAGCGTTGTGCATGCCACATTCTTAACCTAATAGCCACTGCTGATGCCAGCAAGGCAGTGTCCAATGATGCGTACAAGAAATTATACTATTCAACATTGGGCAAGTGCAATGCACTTTGGAATAAGTGTTCAAGATCCTCATCAGCAGCTGAAACTGTGGAAGATGCTTGCTCCCTCCAGCTTGTGCGACCGAATGCAACAAGGTAGAACTCTGTGTTCATGGCTGTGGAGAGACTGCTGAGGATAATCAAAGAAAAGGGAGAGGCAGCAATGAGATTTGTCTGCACATATTTGAAGGTTCCAATGTAAGTTTAAAAATGTTTCTTATGGTACTCTTTCTGTCAAACTCAATTCTGGTCCATATTGTCTACTTGTACAACAGTGAATTGAAAGATTAACATTAAATGATGAACCAATCCATTGCATGATAATGATCTGTTCATGTAGCAATGCTGTTATTTTATTTTATTTATTTATTTTGGTCTGTTATTTTTTATATGTTCTTGTCTTCATCACAGGTTTAATCCAGCTGAACTTGCATTCTTGTCAGAGTTTGCTGCTGTCATGACTCCACTCGCCCAAGCAACTAACATCTTGCAAGCTGAAACCAATGTCCACATGGGGTGGCTGCTCCCAACTATCAAGCTCCTGAAAATCAAGCTGAACAAGGTCAAGCTACCGCTGAAGTATTGCAAGCCGCTTGTGGATGCCTTGCAGGTGGGTATTGAGGATCGCTTTGGCCCTATGATGAAAGACCCAGAGCTGGTGGCCGCTGCTATTCTGCTTCCAAAATTCCGGACAAATTGGACACAGGAAGACGAGACAATCAAAATAGGTATGGATGTATGGATGCAATATTTGTGTATTTTACCAATTTACAACCAAGTCACACATACAGTACTGCTTAAATGTCTGGGATTACTTTGAATTTTCTTGTCAGTCTATGATTTGTATTGGAAATTATTTTAAAGAAAATCATCATATCAAATTCATATTTCAAATACTGCTTTCTTCATAAAAGCCACTTTTTGCAGCATTTATAGCCTGGCAGGCCGTAGACATTATAATTTTCAATTTATCTAGGTGATCTGATGGTACCCCAGACCCTCAAACTACCTCCATCATGCTTGACAGACAAGCTTGATGGACAAGTGTGGGTCTAGTGTCTGAGGTGGTGAAATTATACAACTGTATAGAGTGAAAAGGGGTCTTGAAGGTAGGCTACCAAACTCACGTCATGCCATACCCTGCGGGCAGCACTTGGTTGGGGCCAGTTTTATTTCCTATCCTCCAATCAAGTGCTGTCCACAAGGTATGGTGTGGCCTTCCTCCTTAGCCTATTAGTATGGTAGCCAAGTCTTCCTGTCTAAGGTCTGCCAGGCTGTAAATGCTGCAAAAGGTGGCTTTTTGTTTAAGGGAGTTGTTTCCATTAAAAGCATCTCTTACTGACATATCATGTCAAGTCTGCGGTTACTGTCATGGTGGATTTTAATAATTATTATTGTTTATAACACACTTCTATATTTCAGGAATGGACTATATCAAACAACACATTGAAGACCCCTCGTTGCAGTCTGGTGACATCCTTAGGTCCAGCTCTTCAGATGAAGATGACTTATTTTCTCACTTGCAGGGTTCGAAGGCACAAGACAGCTCCAAACAGCTAGATGCGTACTTGTCCTGTTCAGCAGATAACATGGACTTGCTCAAGTCTTTTCCAGCTGTGTGCAAGTTGTCTGTTAGGCTAAACACACCCCTTCCAGCATCAGCAGCCTGCGAGAGGCTTTTTAGTATTGCAGGATTAGTCTTTAGCCCTAAAAGAGCGAGACTGAATGCAGTCAATTTTGAAAACCAACTACTTTTGAGGATAAATAGAAGATTTCTAACTTCCTAAAAATGATGGCTTTATGCATACCATTTTAGGAAGGGCACAAGCAGGGAAGAGAAGGATGGGATTATTTATTTTTTAGTTGTCCTAAGAAGTCGAGAATAAAAAGAAATGTCTAACGTCCAAAAAAATGACTGCTTTATGCACACTAGTTTAAGAAGGGAGAAAGTATGGAGAAAAAAAAAGCACATGCAGGGAAGAGAAGGGAGGGATTATTTAAAGGGGAAGGGACATACTTGATCGTTTTTTGTTTACAGTAAATTAAACTTAGTGTTTTATGGTGCACTAATCACTTATTTTTACATAAGCAATACTTCCAAGTGAGATTTCTTAGTTGTAGTTTTGTTTACAAAGAGTTGAGCTAAGTGTTTTAAGGTGCTCTCCTCACTTGCTTTTACATACAAAACACTTTTATGTGACATGTTGCTGCCAGTTCTGTTTAGCTTTTCTTTTGGGTTTGTTTAGAGAGTTAACTGATGACTCCATTTACCTGTACTCTGTCTTGTACATTCCTGTCATTGTAGTTATTGTGACAGTCCTTAAGCATTTTAATATATAAACAATGACGTTCAAACTTTTGACTGCTTTCTGAAATAACTACATAACACAATACTTGTACTTTTACTTTCAGTACTTAAGTAGTAAATTTTAGATTAAACTACTTGCAATACTTAAGTACAAAAAATTGTTGAATACTTTAGTACTTCCACTTAAGTATGGAGCTTAAAGAACACTTCTACTTCTACTCAAGTCACTTTTTTGATAGAGCACTTGTACTTTTACTCAAGTCTGGGTCTCTAGTACTTTATACATGTCTGATCATTAAACAAAACTGTATGTGTGCATCAGTATTAAAGATATAGCCACTTTTCATATACACTGACTGGCCAGTGCATTTTGTAGTTCTA
>JAMWET010005073.1:160000-161021 GCA_024036415.1 Prochilodus magdalenae | reverse complement strand
ACGTGTTTACGAATGTTGTTATACAGACACCTCCGCAATACAAACCGAATCGGAATGATCTTGTGGTGCTGATTTGACCTGCCCAACAAATAGGAGGAAGATACACGAGAGAAAATCAACTGCACCCAGAAGGAGGTGGTGGGAGTGCCAGTGCTATGGGGGAGGGAAGATAAAGGCTAACCAGGATCAGTAACTGATGGTTATTTAGACTGATGTGGTGGTAATTATCAGCGAATGGCCTCCTCCAGCTGTCGCTGTTGGTAGTTTGTCACAGCGCAGGTTCCGTCTCTGTGTCGCACGTAACCCGAGTATCCCAGGAAGTCAACCAGCACCTGAATCCGTACCCGCTCTGTAGTGATGCTCCACAGACGGCACTAGTGAGCGGATCGACACGCCTGAGCAGTTCTGCTAGTATGTTGGTGCACACTTAGTTGGACTGCAGGCACTGCAGGACCGGTCAGCTTGATTCACACATGTGCAGAGCTGGCAGCATCACAGTCCGTCAGTGCTGGGAGTGTCAGGCAGCAGTAACTCGTCAGTACAAACTGGATTCAGGGTGAACAGGCCTTGCCAAAGCTTTACTAAACCAGGAATGCCACGCAGTGTCTCTCGACATCCTTCAGAGATCAAAGCCAAACAGAGGTAGTAATGAAAAGCACATGCAAGGGAACACGGATGACCCGACACCGGTTCCCGTAAACCGAGGGCTTGCTGTGTAGGCTTTGAAGGTTATATGGAGGGTACTGTGCCCCGGGAAGCGCAGAGAGGGAGAGAGGGAGAGAGAGAGAGATGAGTGTGAGAGAGAGAGAGAGAGAGAGAGAGAGAGAGAGAGAGAGAGAGAGAGAGAGAGAGAGAGAGAGAGAGAAAACGAGAGAGAGAAAACGAGAGAGAAAGAGAGAGAGAGAGAGAGACAGAGAACGAGAGAGAAAGAGAGAGAGTGAGAACGAGAGAGAGAGAGAGAGAGAAAGAGAGAGAGAAAGAGAGAGAGAAAGAGAGAAAGGGAGAGAGGAAGAGAGAGAGA
>JAMWET010005073.1:137500-155000 GCA_024036415.1 Prochilodus magdalenae | reverse complement strand
AGCACATACAAAGACAAGCACCCTCCACCATAGGCTCCAGCCTCCAGCAAGTAAGCAGTGAAAGACGGCTGGTTGAAGCAATGACTGAGGAGGTGCACCAGTGGCTAGCACCTGATAAAGAGTCACGGCTTGCATGCTTCCCTCTTCAGTGTGACCTTCCTCAGCATTCTCCTTCCTCATTGGTTCAGGGTGTGTGCGCTTTGATTTACCGCCATTAGCATACGACGCGGGTTCCACCTTTGAATGTCTAAAGGGCTGGATGGCGGTCTACACCGAGATCAGGGTGAGCGTTTGCATTCCTGGGATGGCAAATGGCGCAAGGTCAATGGGGAAGAGCGGCCTGCATGGCAGCTCGCTTGAACAAGGCGCTCGCTTAGCATTACAGATATGTCCTTCTTATACAAATTGTTCCCAGCCAACGAGGGACCCAATGGCACAGTAATATCCATGACCCAATTATATATACGCTGAGCTCCTCCAGGCGCGCTGACAAAAAGGCGTGTCCCGTTTAACACCGCTTCGTTCTCTCATAGCCGCGAAACACTTTCAACCTGGGAACTGTGGACCGGAACTCCTGACTATCCTGACCATCGATCATATAGCAACATGCGGAGTCCCTCGTGAGAAAACACCCATTCTACATCTCCTGTGAAACACCATTTAATTAATACAGTGTTACCGAAACGGAAGCCTGCAGCGCCAAAATAGCACCTATAAAAACTATACTATAGAAAATATTTACTATAGAAACTATAGAACAGAATTAAACAGAATCGAATCCTGCTATTGTGCAATTCTGTGTGACAATCTTAAAGAAGAAACAGCCAAAACAGAGCAAAAATATACAATACAGAGAGTTGGGATATTTACATATGGGCCGTGCCCTCAGTGTGAGAATGGGAATAAACAACCCCAACAGTTTAAATACATAACTTATGAATGTGTAAAGTGGCTGTGCATGGATGTGCAAAACACGCACGTGTACAAGCGGACAGTATATGGAGGTAGAACGACACTATGGATGATGATGTATAGCCTAAGGTGACTGTACATACACGTGAGCGTGATGTAGTCCAGAGGTGGGGAGCGCTCAGTGAGGTGTTGTGGAAGCCAGCACCTTAGTTTTCTCAGTCTGCTTGTTTCTGGCGATATCGAGCCAAAGTGTCGCGGGTGTGGTGCATCTCTGCTGGCACTGTGAGCCGCCTTCTTTGGTCGACTGGCTGAATTGGGCAGGTCAGTTCCTCAGATCCGTTCAGCCTATCCTATCCTTAACTAATATTGGGAATCCAGGAGTTATCTAGCACGTTCTGGATCATTTCTGTTGGAGGTTTAGTCGTGAATTTAACCCGAATGGTAAGTGGAGAAAAGTAACGCAGAAGAAACATGGAGGCAGAAAATGTAGCACCAGCAAGTCTGTATACGCAAATAAAGTTAAGAAGGCTGAGTTAAGGCTGTAGAGAGTAGGGATGCACCAATCCAGTATCCAATACCAGCACAGATCCATAAGCTCTGAGTGGATGTCGATACCCGATACATCCGATTCCATTTTTGAGCCGTATAGCTCACCATGTTGGAGCGACAAACGACAACAGGACTGACGAACACTAAGCTCGCTCATACAGCTGACTCTCTGGCTCGCTCCATGCTGTTGTTCCTGTTCGTAAGTCACGTCTACTGCAAGGTCTCGGGTTCCTGCAGATCCACCTCCGGCCACTCGGGGGAGACAAAGGGCAACCAAACAGCAATCAAGCAGCAAACGGCTACACCTGCGGCTCATGCTACTTAAGCCTGAGAGTGCCGGCCCGTGGCTGCTCAGTCTTGAGTTCATGTTGCCGTGTGGACACGTCTCTCGGACTAGCTGGTAGAAGTTTTTGAGCCTCTCGAGGCAGGTAGCTTCTCCCCCTCTTCAGAGTGCACTCGCGCTGCTGGGGTACCGAGATTTTAAAAATTAGTGCAGCGTTAGGAAGGTCTCAGGAGAGTTTCCTTTTTGTTTGAGGAAGTCGTTTTGGTTTGCTCCGCTGAGCCGGTTTTTCCTCCTGGCAGTCTTTCTTGGTTCGCTGTTTGAGTCCACTCTGCCGGGGAGCTGTTAGCCCACCTCATTGCTCAGGTCTGTGATCACGGGGACCACGATTCAAGCCTCGCTGAGGTGCGGTGATTCCCTGTTACATCTACTGGCACCCAGCAAACATGCTACAGATGGCGTAGCACACATCGCAAATATATGAAAGTGGGGATCGGTCCCATGGAACGGCCTAATTATCCGATCCAGCTAACTTGATTAATATCGGACCCGATATCCGATCCTAATATCAGATCGGTGCGCCCCTAGCAGGCTGTACTGTCCTTCCCATAACCCTCACCGCCTGGCTTTGTTTGAGGGCAGAGTGGCACGAGCTGCTCAGGTTCTTAGCGTGTTTGCTCAGCACCCTGCGCGCAGCACGCCATTGAACTGAATACGAGTGACAGAGCTGTAGTCTGTAGAGGTTGGGTTTCACGTAGCACGTCAACCGGACCAAGCGCTTCCATACAGTGTGAGCCTATACATGCCATACAGGACGGTCTACTCAAACATGCATTGTGAGTGACCAAAGAACAAGATACCTAGAACCCACACGGTGCATGTCTGGATTTAGGGGATGCTAATTACAGCTCAACGAGCCAAAAAGACTCGAACGTCAGAAAAACTCGAGACCATTAACTTTCAAAGCCAGTCCTGCTGTCATTTCGTGTCATTCTGGAAAGAGACAGATGAGGATCAAATGGACTATGTAATGTGCATCACCGACATGCAGCTGTAGAAAAGCTGCACCTTCAGTCTGGAACAAACACTCGCTCCTCTCCACAGAAACACTGCTTGGTCCAATATCACTTATGTTAGCATAGCTAGCTAATGCACTTCATAAAAAAATCAACACTAGATTTCGACTACCTCATTCTAAAGTAGGTTACTGGAGAGCTAATACACACGCACTCGTACTGATCCTTGGTCCGGCATCAGTGCATCCCTATTAGTTAGTTTGGTCGTCAATAAAGCCATGCGCTCTCCGTTGGGTCTTCTCCATTGAACACCTTTCACTGAACTGCTAGTCTGATTACTTCCTTCAGCCTCTCGTGCTGAAATGAGTCCCCTATTAGTGATTCCACCTGGTACGGCAGCAGGAACAGGTATTTCAGCCCGCTAACCCAAGCACAATACGGCTCACTAGGCAATGGAAGTGACGGCCCAATGTGTGATCAACGCACCGAACCGTACCGCGCCGTTCAACAGAAAGCCACTATAAAGCTCTCCTAAAAACGAAGGACAAAACACACCACAGAAAGGCAAAGTGAAGAATTATTGTCTTCATGCCTTCGATCGACGCGGGCCTTCGATCGGTGGCCGACTGCTGCTCAGTGGACGAGGGGGGAATGGAGGAGACATTGCTGATGTATGGCGAGGCTATAAATCTAAGCCCTTAAATCACTTCAAGTCCAAACTGTTTACCGGAGGTGGCCAAGTTCACTCCACCTCAGTCGAAAGGCTGTGTTGGCTTTTTGCTTTGCTCATCCTGTTTTAACCCAGCCATCGCTTTCCTATCGCAGAGGTTTCCTCCACAACCAGCTAAAAACATTAAACCCCAGGATTTCTGAAGCCCTGCAGCAAACGAGCGGCCCGATTCCGGCCGGGGTAGCTTTACCAGAGGTAGCGAGTGTGGTTTGGCCGGCCACCAAACAATAAAACCTTTCACTGTACAGCACAAAACAGAGACACTGCCACCATCATCACCACCACCACCATTATCACGTCACCATCACCACCACAATCGTCATCACCGCCACCATCAGTATCACAACCACCCAACATCACCACCATCATCATAATCACCACCACCACCACCATCATCACAGCCACCATCATCACTATCACCATCATCATCACCACCACCATCACCATTATCACGTCACCATCACCACCACCATCAACACCATCAGTATCACAGCCACCCAACATCACCACCACCACCATCATCATCATCATCACCACCACCACCATCATCATCACTATCACAATCATCATCATCACGGCCACCATCACCACCACCATCACGACCACCACAATCGTCATCACCGCCACCATCAACTCCATCAGTATCACAGCCACCCAGCATCACCATCATCATCATCACCACGACCACCACCACCATCATCACAGCCACCATCATCACTATCACAGTCACCATCACGGCCACCATCACCACCACCACCATCATGGCCACCATCATCACGGCCACCACCATCGTCATCACCGCCACCATCAACACCATCAGTATCACAACCACCAATCACCACCACCATCATCATCATCATCACCACCACCACCATCACCATCATCACGGCCACCATCACCACGACCACCAAAACCGTTTTCACGGCACCATCACCACCACGACCACAATCATCACCATCAACACCTCCACCACCACAACCGTCATCACTGTCACCACCATTTCCATCAGCACCACCACCACCCAACATCACCACCACAACCACCATCACCATTTTTATTATAAAACTGACCTCTCCGTGGCCACAGAGGCGTTCAGGCATACCCCCAGTGTTTCAGTGTTGTTCAGGTGTTACCATGTGTGACCGTGTAGAGAGCTAATACATTCACATGATCAGACTGAACCCGAGGAACTTAGGAAGCCCTAATACACTACTTGCATTCTTCCAAGACGTACCAACGTAACTCAAACAAACAGGAAGTGAACAGGCTGTTCCAGCAGCTCTACTTGCACGTTACTAACCCATGTACACTTCCTAGAACCCTCCTTCAGACACCACCCCGGAGTCTCCTTTTATCCATTTCCTAAAAAGACCAGGTCTAAATAATTCACGGGCTTTCGTTTGAACATGCAGCAGGATCACCACACAACTGGGGACACCGCCGTCTGTCTTTCCAAATGATGCAGACTTCCGCACGAATGAAAAGCAGGAGGAGCGTTTTGGGTCATTCCCCCAGCTCTCGCCTGCTTCCTCTCGCTCAGTTCAACTTCGCCCTCGCCTACAGTCGTGTCTCCTGGTATTACAACACTGACTAGTGACACGATTGGCAGGAAGCCACAGAGTGACCCACCCCAAAAGGAAGTACAAGCACTTCGATTGGGCACTGGGGAGCGGTGTCAGATTGTCCTCGGGCATACTGGCTCGATTGATCGGTCCTTTGTCCTAGTGGTGGTGGATGCCTGCCTGCCTGTAGGGGAAAGGTCAGAATGTGCATACTCCAAATCCCTTGCTCCATTTGAGAGGGTGACGATACCAGTTACACGAGCGAGCGGGGTGGAGGGGGCTACAGACTACAGGAGGGCAATCTGCATTTAAGGTGGACAGATGCCTAGGCCACACTACCTTAAAAGAGAGTTTGTTTAAGGGTTCTTTAGCATAGCCACAGCGGCGATACCGAGAGAGACACGGTGCTAATGGCTGGTTTAAGCCAATACCCATGCTTACATCTAGGACTGTCGGATGCTGCTGGAATTTGTCATCAGTATCAGATGGTCTTTGGCTTGCTGTGATTCAGAGAGCGCAGAATCGCCCGATTCAGCCAACAAAGCGAGGCTCTGCTGGAGACGTTACGAGAGGAAACAGAAGCATGGCATTGTCGTCCATGCTAGGTTAAGGCTTAAAATCGGTCAATCCGTTTATCTCAGTCAATTTCAACCCAGCCTGAAAACAACCTGGACCATAACGGGCAAAACTCTTACCAAGACCAGCAACTGGTCTACCGCCTACTCAGTGCCTCTAACTGGCCTGGCCAATAAAGCTGAATGACGTCCAAGACATACGCCTGTAAATAAAGTCAATTCTTTACGGCACCAAACACCACCACCCCAACACCATCACCACCACCACCACCACCACCACCACCATCACCCATAACATAACCACCCACCAACGACATCCAACACAACCCACAACACTAACACCACCCCCCACAACACCCACCAACAACATCCAACACAACCCATAACGCCCTAACACCACCACCACCCACAACAACATGCAAAATCATTCCAACACCACCCAACACCCCCTCCACAGCATCCAACACCCCCACCATAGCACCCAACCACAATTACCCCCACCACAACACCGCATCCACCATTCCTACCAAAGCACCCAACCCCCCGACCACAGCACCCAACACCAACACCATTACCACAGCACCCAACACCAACACCACAGCTGTCAACATTTTTTAATTTAATACAAGGATGCTGATGGTGATGTTGCTTCAAAAACAACCATGGCCATGTTAGGAAACAGAAAATACAGAACTAGTAATAATTTAAACATACTGATAAATAATGCTTCTGGAAATAACACTTTCACCATATCTCAAGTCATCTAAAGAGAAATTCCAGAGCAGTTCGACTATAAGAGGAAAAATCTGCAGCCGGAGGTCACGAGCGCATGTGTGTGCAGCAGGATATTCAGTGTTACTTACAGGAATCCAATTTTCTCTTTAAATCAATTAAACACTGAAAAGCATGCAAGCTACAAAAGCCCCCAGAATGCAGGTCTGAGCTGCCTGTGCCTTCAGACTGTTTGAACATGGCTGTGCTGAACAAAAGACGAATGAAGCGAATGGTGTTTATCTTTCATTTTCTAGACTGAGAAATGACATCACTAGAGGACTAGGCCTTAGTCTTAGTTTTAGACCTTATTAAATCGGGCTCTTTGTGGCCCAAATCTCTGGTCTTATTGTCTTTAAACTAAACTCCAGTGCATCGCAATTTCCAGCCTAGTGGTCTCCAAACCTAGTCCTGGAGATCCACCATTTTTTGCAGAGCCTAATTCCAACCACAGACGCTCCTTCTAAGTGCGTGATCCGCTGGGCTTTGAGCTAAGTACCTGGCGGGTCCTCTTCCTGGACATGGGTTTGAACCAAATCTTCATGAAACTAGCTCTCCAGGAGGAGGTCTGAAGACCACTGGTCCAGCCTACATGGGTTTACCAGTAACAGCAGAACCACAGATGCTACAAGGCCGATAACGCTGCGTCTTGCTTTACATATCAAGACGAGGTTCATTTTCATATCGCAGCTGATCCAGCTGTGTCGCACCGCACGCCACAACATATTTCCAGAGACATATAAACGTGTACAATTCAGGGTTTAGACTCTGAAGAAGCATTTAAACAGCTCGGGGACCAACCATTAATCATTCCCCTCACTGCATCAAACAAATGCAACCAAATTAAATTAGCGAACAACAAGAACGGCACAGAGCACCTCAGTATTCAAGAGCGTCTCCTACAGCATACTCTGCGAGTCCAGAGAGACAGCAAGCCGAGGCGAGAGATCATAGTGGAGCGCAGCTACGGCCGCAAAGGGGCCGGATGGAACAATGGCCAGGGGCTCCGAGAGCGGCTGCCACAGGCTTCCCCCAACAGCACTTGGGTTGGCCCTCGGTAAATCACTTTTATGCCGTCTGCCGCTCAGCAGCTTTAGCCTCCCCAATGATGGAGCGCTTAAGGGGTGGAGAAGGAGGGGAAGAGAGGGATGGATAGAGAATGTAGTTTTCAACCCCAGTGCATCGAGCGAGTACTTGGAAAGCCATTTCACAAATGCTCGTGAGTGACGGCCCTTGCAGTGTTGAGAGTTATCCGGGGTGTAGGAGTGGCATATCCAGGCGCCGAAAGAAACGGGCCTGAAGAGCGCGACTAACGAGCGTCCTAACGAACGTCTCCAGAAAACGCCGCCATGATGGCGCAGTCCAGACGCCCTTTGATTTTTCCCTATGGCTTTCGCCGGCTTTATAGCAACGCCGTAAATGAAAACTCACCCCGCCGGACAGGATCGCTGGAGGAAAAACACAAAAGCAAGTGTACCCAGTCTTAACGGCTGTGTCAATATGAATCAGCAACCAATAACATTAAGAAAGTCATTTGTCTTCTGCACCCTGCGGGTCAGGGTAATTAAAAACCCTGCGTGAAACTTTCACAAATCATGACCATTCACCTTTTCAACTCCCACCAGACAAGTATTGATGTGATTGATGAGAGCCTTTGTTACGAGGGCACCTGAACTCAGCACTTATTGGGCGTGTTCCACGAGCGAGAAGGAACGCCTGTGGGTGGTGCGTTGACCGACCCAAGTGCTAGGCCACATAGTGAAACTGTGCTTGGCTACGGTGCTGTTAAAACGTCAGACCATCCGTCATGAGTATGATTTCCAGTCAAAACACCCATTAGGTACAAGTTCCTATTTCAGGGCCCATTTCTGGGGAGATTAGATATAGATTATCCACCTGCATAATAAGGAAGGCGCAAGTCAAAAGTAGGGAAGTATAATCAACAGGGGTTGGGACTCCTAACAACCACCTGGAAGACCTGGTAGACTACCAAACCTGTGGCCGCCAGATAAAAAGAAGAGAGGAGAACAAAGCTCCAGCCTTGGTTTAGATCTGGGAACATCCACATGTACATCCATCCATCCTTCCACTGTGAGAAGGAGGCATCTCAACGCTACAGAGGTCAGGAAGAAGGTGTAGCTCTTCACGAAGCTCTTCCACCGAGAAAAGGAGATCCAACAGAACAATAACGAACCCTGAAAAACTGATGACCTACAAGTAAAAGGCCACCTCTGGTTCTTCCACAGTGCCGAACGGCATCCTGACGAATTTTGAGAGAAAGCGCACGGACCAAATTCCTGGGAAGAACCATCTAGTCAACTTCTCCTTGGTTCGCCGCCTTACGTGAGCTTGGGGTTATAGATGAAGCCTTGAATTAAAGCCTTAAAGAACCTCTGGTTCTTCCACAGTACCAAATGGCATCCTGGCCAATCCCGAGAGAACCTAATGCAACATTTCAGAGCACATGGACCAAATTCCTGGGAAAAACCATCTGGTATACTTTTCCTTGCTTGCCTTGTGTGAGCTTGGGGTAACAGATGAAGCCTTATGCCAACCATACACTAGAAGACTCTGAAGAGACATTTAATAGACTAAAGTCTGACCCTGTCTCACATCTAAAGACACGTCCCAGACTTTTAATCACAGACTATGATTTTGTAAAGACTGGGAATCTTGCAGAGTCACTATTAACAAGACTGCAACTAGATTTCGAGATTATTTCCAATCATGTTTGCTTGAAGGCTAATGTAAACACTGTAGCCCTGTTCGTCAGTGTTTAAGCTAGCTAGCTAGCTTTAGCATAGCATAACTACCATTCGTTACAAGATGGGATAACGTGAACATAGCTTTAAAACGTGGGTGATTTAGAAGCTGACTGTTTACTGCGTCTCTGAGCGTTAATAAACTCCTGGATGTTTTTACGTTTGTGACGTCACGGGCCCATGACTCGGGGGCTTCAGCAGTTTCTGTCCACCTTTTCCACTCTGTCGTGGTAGAAATGGGAAGATACGTCACAGAGGCACTCCTGTTCACTCCAACGCTCCACCAGCCTCTCCTCCTTTTGAACAGTCCAGGAGAACCGCTGTTTCCGAGCCCTCGTCGGACTCCCCTCCATGTCGAATCTCCGCCAGACATTCCTGTACTTCCCGTTTGGAGCTGAAAGGAGCTCTCCTATTGGTTGTCAACAATGTTCACGTCACTATTTGCTTGAGCCAAGACCTACGACTGAGTATAATATTAAACACGGCTGATTTTATCCGAACGCCAGGACGAGAACAAGACTCACTTAAAACCGCAGTCCTGACCACCTTACCCTTAACGACAGAGATGACGCGAGCGCGGCGTTAGCAAAGACTCTCATGACTGTTCCGACTTTGGAAATTAGTCTGCGACAGTAAAATCGCTTGAAAATCGTTTAGTGTATGGTCAGCATTAAAGCGATCAGGCTGATTCTGATGGTGCTGACGTTGAAAGCAAGTCTACGGAAATAGCTTCTGTCCTCCGGAAATCTTCATATGGGAACGGGTGAGCCTGGAGACAAACTGGACAGAAACTCACCAATGGCTCAAACACACAATAAAGCTTTTACTAATTAGCCAATGCGTTTACGGCTTGCTAGCTCCCAGTCCGGCCACACCGTCATACCCGTAATCTAAACTCCATTTAACAAAGTGCAGAATTTTTAAGGGTGTAAAGTGACTTATTTCTGTCCCTCCTCTCAGCAGATTAATTAGGTAGCATGCAGGTCCAAGACGATTTTAAATATTTACTTGCACAGGCGCCAACGTTCTGCTAACATCTAAAACCCACATATCTACGTGAGCCTTACGTGTGCATTAATACAACTGGCATTCCGGTCAATACAAGCCATTGATTACACTAGCGGCAGCATTTATCTGACTGAACGAGTTAGTCTGGTAGGAAAATTACTTAAGGCCTCATCCAAACAGATAAGGCTGGTGAAAACGTAGCGGGGTCGTGTTTAGCGGTGGGCTGGACCACGAAGAGAAGCATTAGTCAGCAGGGTGCATTACACCTGGCAAACGGTCAATCCCTGTAAGACCCACGAATACAGGGTCATCGAATGGCAAGACATTAGAGGGACTACGCTTTAACTGAACTGCACTTCACCCAATCCAAGAACAGCGGCCTTAAGAGCAAAGCAAGGCCCCGGAAAGGCGAAGCACAGCCAATGAAAACATGGGCTGTTAACCGGGCGTTTGAGGACCGGGTTCTTTCAAGCTTTGAGAGCACAGGTCTTTGAGAAGTCAAGGCAGAACTGGAGAACCGTGGCTGTTTCAGGTTGTAGGTTAGAATGGACGAATTGATCAGTTAAATATAAAGTCACTTGGCTATTACGAAAGCGCGCTTTACGCTCGCCTGGGATTACGCAGAGCGGCAGAAAGGAAGAACAAGAGGAGCCTCCGGTCAACGACGACTCTAAAGATCCACACCACTATTTAAAAGGCGCATTATGCTAAGTGGTGAGGAAACATTTCTCTGAAAGATTAGTCAGTGCCAACAGCGCCGCAATTACTTTTACTAGTGTTGGTAAAGGCACGGGGGCTGCGTCATCGCTAGGGGCTGCGTACGCCACCAATAGTTGAGGACACGGTGCAAAGAAAGCAAGAGAGGACCCCAGTAAAAGCTCTCGACCGCGGGACTTCCTAATTAGACGGATATTCCGGTGGCTGTGCCTCAGGAAGCCGGAACGTGGTGCTCAAACGGGGAGGAACTGAACCTTAGCAACCCTTCGCTAACGCTTGCGTGCCCCCTAGACCTGAGGTAAAGCCTATGCTGGGTCCGAGTTGTCTCAGAACAGACAACAGCTGAACCATCTCTGGCAAAGTAACAGCTTTTGGACCAGGGCTGCCTTCTAATACTTCAGCCACAGGACCCCGATTGCATTTGGAGCTCCTCAGCCTTTCGCACCCAACTGCGCATGTTGCTAAGTATAGAGGTCAGTAGAGGGGAAGATCTACTGTACCATATGCAGCATAGTTCCAGCGCTATTTAAAAGAACGTGGCTGGGGGGGTGGGGCTGGGGGGGGTTTTAAAAGATACAATTTAAAAAAAAAAGTGTGGTTGGGAAAAGGGGGGGGTCGTTGAGAAGGACAGGGAGGGAGTGGGGGGTTTGGAAGGAGCGAGGGAAATAGAAGTGGGACCATGAGAGACCACTTTATTTGGCAGTACTATAAATAGAGCAGCGAATGGCAGCCAGGCAAGCAGGTCCTGCGCGAACGCAGGATAGCAGCTCGCCTTGCAGGATGCACAATCGATAGGTGGAACGCTGGATGGGAGGCTTCCCGGAGCTAGTGCGTGCATCTGTGTGGCGGGTGGGGGTGGGGGGGGTGGAGGGGTATGCCTTGGAGGGTGGAGAGGGGGGGTTATTTTTTGCACTGGTTGACTAAATATGGTCACAGGGGAGGTGAGCGAGACACGGGAGAGGAGCCTAGTGACTGATGTGAGCGTTTTTCAAATGCCTCCCCGGCTGTAAAGTGGTAACAGCTTAACTCTCTGCACTGCGAAAGAGGACGTGGTAATCGTCCCCTCTCTGAATGCTGGCGCCTTGACCTTAGCCTAGCGCACAGGCGCCGGGTGGACTCCCAGAAGGACAGTCCGGTTTCTGGGTTTACTTCTGCTAGGGCTTTCCGCCTAGAGCCAAGTTCACTACATACAAAAGGAAGGGAATCAAAATAAAGACGTATCTGCCACAGAGGGGGGCTACACCTCGAATACTAAGCAGAGAGGGTTCACCAGCCCAGAAAGGCAGACCCTGGTTGGGGGGAAAGAGCTGCTCTTCACCCTGGCTTCTTTCCCGCTGCCCTTCCGTGTTGGCTGACAACAGAAAACGCAGAGCTGCTGAAGCGTCCAGGGCAGAATAGCCTCTAACCCCGGGTAAAGCTCAGGACACAATGCCCTGAACGGGGAAGCGGGTGCTGCGGTTATATCTGCCTGGTTTTTGAGCAGCCATGGCAGCAGCTTCTCCTGTCAGCGTGCTGCCTATCCTCCCCTCCTAAAGGTAAGGGTGCCTTCTCTGTCTCCAGCTCAACTGCTCCCCTCCCCTCCTCCCCTTTAGCAGACTTGCACGCTGCCTCTCTCTCTACACCACACTCTCTCACTACCCCCCTCAACCCCACCCCCTGGTTAGAGCAGCTGATTCAGCGAGTCGGCATGCGATGGCTGCAGCAGCTGGAGAACTCCGGAGGTCGTTATGGCTCTTCACGCACTCAAGAAAAAGGAGGGGGTGAAGAAAAAAAAAAAAAGAAGAAGGGAGGAGCGCGGAGTAGAGGGAAACTGTGCTGACAGGTAATATACGGTCCCTCATGCCGTCCCTCTCCCCGGACAGGACTTTACCCCAGGCAAGCCGGACGGTCCGCATTGACGTCTTCCGCCTCTCCCTCTCTCCGTCTCTGTTCCGTTCCTCGCTTTCTCACCCCTCCGGACGTGTAGAAGAAGAAACTGCGTGGCTTGTCGGCTTGGGTGTTGCGTATGCGAGTGCAGCATGGTTGGCAAAAAGGGGGGAGTGGAATTTACTGTTCTGCGGCGCACGCGGGGGGAAGAGAGAGAGAGAGAGAGAGAGAGAGAGAGAGAGAGAGAGAGAGAGAGAGAGAGAGAGAGAGAGAAAAGAGAGAGAAGTACTTCTCCTACAGCACCTCCGGGAATGCAAAGGGGCTCCCCTTTCAACTAGCAGGAACAACCTCTCTCAGGAAAGGCAGTGTGGCAGCAGGTGAAGGTGAAACCGGGGGAAGTTGCTACCATCCACATGGATTTGCTTGCTCGTTCACTCACTCTCTTCCTCCATACTCCTCCTCCTCCTCCTCCTCCTCTTCCCACCCCCTCCTACCCCACGCAATTCCAGGGCTGTCCAGGCAGCAGGCTGCTGCAGCACAGCACTCTCTGGCTCATTAGACCCTCATGGCTATAGCGATACTGCTGTCTAATAACCGACTTGTTAACTCAAACTCACTCCTTTCCGGATCTTTTTTTTTTTTTTTCCAGTTCTCTCTCTCTCTCTGTTAAAAAAAAAAGAAAGAAATGGCCTGGACCTTCTGAGGCACTTCCAAAAGGAATACAGTTCTCCGCCGGGACAGTCACACACCTTGCGCTGCCTCCTTTTCGCAGTGGCCGGTTTCCGTTTTTGGGGCGGTCACCTGTAAATCACGGAACCTCTTGGTTTTTTTTGGTTCTGGAGTTTCTGGACTGTTTCTGGACACGGTAGGGGGGAAGAGGTTTACGTTATCCGGATAGATGCTGATCTCGTGGTGGGACGTGAATTCTAGGCAAGGTTGGGGGGGGCGGGGGGGGTGAGAGCGGATTGACAGAAAACAGCTGGGATGCCGTATTAATGCTCTAGCCTGGGTGGGTGCGGGGAGGGCGAGGTGCGTTGACAGGGCGGCTTCTGGGTATGTGTGTCAGTCCCTGAACCCATGACACCCGGGATAATAACCCAGTTTCGTGTGTGCCTCTCTGCGTGCGCTCTGATCGCCAGGCAGGGGCAGGGCAGGAGTGCTGCAGTGCCACCTCCACTGCTGCATGTCGGGGAGCAAACTCCCCTCGTCGGCACATGGCATGCGGCCTAACACCCAAAGGAAAACATCCCTCGCTCGCTCCGCTCCTCAGATCTCTCGGACCTCCGTGACATTTCCTAAACGGGACGTCATACTCTGGGCCGACGCCTCCCTCCTAATTCCAACCCTTCCTGACACCGTGGCGTCACCAGGCATGCAACCATTAGCCGCTCGGTTCAGTCATGCCACGCCAGCCTATCTAACTCTGAAGCACTAAAAACTCATCCAGGATTTCCACCATGGCCCAGAATAGCACGTCTAAGTGCCTTTCTGCTATTTTTCCACCCTCGGCCTCTCCTACTGGGCCTGGTGCTTGATAGGCTTCTGGGACGGTGAGGTGGGGGGTCGGGGGGGGTTCGAGCGCATGAGGGCCGGCGTCGACTTGTGGAATGTATGGAGTTGGAGCAAAGATTCATTAGAGAGCTGCTGAACATTTCACGCCAGCACTCGAACCGATATCGAGTCTAACGTGTGGCTTCAGAGTCAAACAGGTGACCAGGTGAAAAGACGAAAGCCAGTTAAAATTAGTAACCTGTACTACTAAAGAGGGAGGGGCTTAAAAAAAAAGGGAGGTGGGGGGGGGGCGGTTAGATCAGCACACCCAATCCAATCCACAAGTGCTGAGTGGGCATTAGCCCTTGCATGTGACCTCTGGCCTGGTCTCAGTGCCTAAAGCCCAAATCCCACTCACAATAGCTTCCTGTTCCACTTGGATCAACCTCGTTTTCAAACATCAGCAGCCGGTCTGAAACACGGCAGAGCGGCGCGGTCCAGCAGACGACTGCGGGACGACGAGGAGCGGCAAAGTTAAAGGGTGTGAGTGAGTGAAGGAAGGAGAGCGGGTGCAAGGGGAGCTAGAGCGGTGTGCGGTGTATGGGAGGTGTATTAACCTTTGAAAAAAATGTGCCTCTGTTGCCAGGATGGTACAGCGAACTTCCAAGGATCTAAAGGAGTACCGGAGCCAAGGACGTTCTCCTCCGTGCCGTTTCTTTTTCCTCTGCTCTGTACTTTTTTTTTTGGCGCTCGTTTTTTTTTTTTTTTTCCAGGACAAAGGACAGTGGTAACTTTTTTTTTTTCCTCTCCCCCCGTTTGCAACAGACGTCCTGGGCGTTGTTCTGTTCTCTATTCCCTATGGATTCTCTCAGATCTCTAGAGGACAAGCAGGGTCACTGGAGCAGACGGCACAGTGTGGACCTGAACGCGTCTTAAATGTGTGCTGGGGAGAACAGCCGGTTCTGCTGGGTTCGGGGTGAGAACAAGCCTCTTTTCTACAGCGCCACTGAAAGTGACCTTACACTATAGCGTGTACTGCCATCCCACTGCGTCCTGGAGCGTGGTGTCGAGGGTTAAAGCGGCTGGGCATCGCAGAACGCACGCAAAAAGGTCGGTTGGTGTAAAATATGGCCGGAGCCAGACGTTAACAGAGCAGACCAAAAAAGGTAAAGGCACCAGGCTGTGCTTGGAGTTACCTACTTGGTGTACATACTTCTTTATGTGCCCATATGAACATATGACAGCTATGGAATGTAAAGAAGTATGTATTCTTGGTCAGGTGCTGATCCTCAAATTAGCAGCTAGCGTTACGTGGGTTACTGAGCGTAAGTATGTGGAGCCTGTAGGATCCCGAGGTGACAGGAGTGTTGGAGAAGAGCGCAGAGGCTTACTGCAGCAGATATTCCGGAGGAAGTTGCAGCTCCCCGTCAGTCGACTTCACCGGCACGCTCCTCCCTAATAAAGCAACTTGCATGCTAAACAGCCCATTGCAGCAGAGGGTCAATAAAGTTCAAAGGCTATTTAAGGTGATACTTCAGCCAACAACAGAACCAACAGGGGGGGGAAAAAAAACGGGCTGCTACGCCAAACGACTAAGAAGAAACTCAAGAGGGAAAAAAAAGAAACAGCTAATGGAACAGGGGGCTCTTATTAATAGCCGGTTTGCTGCAATATGGAGCTTGAAATGCGGCCAGTCGCCACTTAGCCCCCGCTTTACTAGTGGGAGTGGTAGGTTGGGGCCAGTTTCCAAAGATTAGCACCGTAATCTTTTCCCAAAGATCCCTCCGTTTGCCTAAAAAGATCCGGGGCCAACTTATTTGTCCAACGAAGGCGGGAATAAAAAAACGCTAGCGGTCGCCGACAGTTCCGGAAAGCTTCCGAGCGCTTGGCTGTTAACCTGAGGCTTCCCTACACTGCAGGACAGTATGGCTGCCGGCTTCATCCATCAATCCCCCCTTCAACCAACGGTACCCACACCCCAGCCCCTGCACCGCTGATTCCCGTCCCCATTGTTCACGTTTGCAAGGCTTGCCAAATGCTTTGGTGAGCCACAGAACAGTCAGATTAAGGTATGGAAAAAAGTGACAATGCCGGATCAGCCCGGACTGCCCGTCAGCTGATTTCAATTGTTGCCGGCCTCTACAAAAAGAGGACGGGGGGACTTAGGGGGGACAGGAGAGGGGCTGCACTCGCTATTCGCTCGTTAAACAAAAAAAAACTGCGTCATGTTCTCATAGGGTTAGAACAACCCTGTAGCAGAACGCGACGAGTCACTGGAGCTCTAGTTAAGGGACCACACGTTTCACGAGCTGGAACTAGGCAGCAAGAACGCCTTGCATGCTGAACCACTTTAGGCAGCAAGCGGGTACAACCAATCAGCACGAGGCAGCATCTGATCCCAATTGCACACTTCCGAGAGACTAACCTACTTCCCTGGCTGGAACTTTACATTGTGGTGCTCCACATTGTTCCCTTTGTGGAGGTCAGGCTTGATTTATGAGGGTAAATACGGAGGAAGCTCCGCCGATACTTCGCAAAACACGAAATCTAGGTTGTTGGAGAAAGTTGGCGAAAGCTTCGTCTGCTTACGACCAACGAACAAAAATTAAAGGACACCTTCCAATACAACTTCCCTGTATCAAGAGCTAACGGCTTTGGTCATGACTGGGTCGGAGAGACTCCGGCCTGCCCTCTGTGGTCTCCCGCTCTTTCGGATTTTGTGCAGCGCTTGCTGTATGGGTCACTCCTGTCAGTCATGTAGCTGTGATCCCTCTCTTTCCCTCGCCCTCAGCCTGACTGACACCCACAGCAGATGCTGACATTATAAAATGTTCAGCTGCTGTCTCTGGCTTTTGCCCACTTATGGCCAAGCGCATTTGGGGGGGTAGAGATTTGTCCAGGACGCTTGAGCAAGTGTCTGTCTGCTCCAGGGAGGGGGATCGGTGGTGGTGTAAATAGCACCTTACTGACCTGTGCTTAACGAGGGCCGTATCGAGCAGCGGTGACCCCACGCGTACAGACAAAGCAGACGTCCGGTTAAAGAGCTCTTCCTTTCACCGAGGAACAATGCTTCTCGCTCAC
Source organism: Prochilodus magdalenae (assembly GCA_024036415.1). NCBI lineage: Eukaryota > Metazoa > Chordata > Actinopteri > Characiformes > Prochilodontidae > Prochilodus > Prochilodus magdalenae. The sequence continues at coordinate 137,680 of JAMWET010005073.1, read as the reverse complement.
TGCGTGCTGATGGAACGGTACAAAGCATGGTGGTTCCCTCTGATGGCGTCTGTTGAAACTAGACGCCTGCGGGAAGCGCGAATATCCGCGTTTGTTATCATAACTCCGCCATGGGAGCGTTCTCGGAGGAGCCCCGGCTTCGCGGCACTCTGCGGGGATTGAATTAAGCAGGGGAATGAT
>JAMWET010005073.1:132500-135000 GCA_024036415.1 Prochilodus magdalenae | reverse complement strand
ATAACCAAAAAGCACTTCGGAGAACCGCAGCACGCAGATTAAACAAGGAGAACCAGGCAGCGGAGCCTCACAGCTAACCTGGTCGACACGCAAAGCCAGCCCTCCTGTAAAACCAAACTCTGGACTGTTGTTCGGTCAGACACACAGACGGACAGACAGACACACACACACAGACACAGAGAGAGAGAGACAGAGACACAGACACACACACACAGACACAGAGAGAGAGAGACAGACAGAGACACACACAGACAGACAGAGACACACAGACAGACAGAGACACACAGACAGACACACACACAGACCGACAGACACACACACACACACACACAGACACACAGACGGACAGACAGACACACACAGGCTGACAGACACACACACACAGACACACAGACAGAGACACACACAGACAGACAGACAGACAGAGACACACACAGACAGACAGAGACACAGACAGACAGACAGACAGAGACAGACACAGACAGACAGAGACAGACACAGACACACACAGACAGAGACACAGACAGACAGACACAGACAGAGACGTACAGAGACACACACAGACAGACAGAGACACACACAGACAGACAGAGACACACACAGACAGAGACACACACAGACAGAGACACACACAGACAGACAGACAGAGACACACACAGACAGACAGACAGAGACACACACAGACAGACAGACAGAGACACAGACAGACACACACCGACACAGACAGACAGACAGAGACACACACAGACAGACACACACAGACACAGACAGAGACAGACAGAGACACACACAGACAGACAGAGACACACAGAGACAGACAGACAGACAGACAGAGACACAGACAGACAGACAGACAGACAGACAGAGACACACAGACAGACAGACAGACAGACAGACAGAGACACACACACACAGAGACAGAGACACACACAGACAGACACAGACACACACACCATGCATGCGCAGGAGAGGGCCGAGCGCCGATTTGGCACGTCTCCGGGCTCATGTGATTTGCCTCTCTGTTTGGGATTCCTCTGTGGTGTTCCAAGTTTCTCCAGAGTATCCACAGGCCCACCAGCACTGAAAGCACTTGGGCCACCATTAGGAAGGCACAACTAGCATAAAGCATAAATTGTCCTTGTCTCGGTACTGATCTGATTTGATCTGAAGTGCGGTTCCACCGAAACAAACCTGCACAAAAAGGTCATTCCCCGAAAACACAAGCGGCACTGCGCCTAAACACACCGGCGGTGGACTAACGTAGAGTATCGACTCCCCGCAACTGCAACACACAGGACGTTATAAGGACGACTTGGGGGGCTTGCTGAAGAGACTGCAAACAAGACTCACTAAAAGACGTAGGCATAGAACGGGCCTTCAAAGCCAGCAGCGGCCACTTAAAGAGACAGAGTTTATCTTAAAAGGGGGCCAGAGTTTTAACCGCCGCCTCGGTGCGGGCTGGAGGGGCTGTTGGAAAAGCTTGGGGCGGTGGGAACTGGAGTGAGAAATAAGAGTAAATGGTGAGCTGGAGAAGGGCCATACATCTTGAGGACTTTCTGATGACGATGGGACAGGGCTTAGCTCCAAAGCGGGCCTCCGCTGTACAAGCGTGCCATAAATACTGACATGGCCGCTTTTTCATCCACAGAGTCAATAAAGAGGATCCCCATGTTGCTGTCGAGAGATTGAAGGAGAGATTGATATAAAAGACTGATTGCCGCGGGTCCTGAGATCAGAGGAGTGTGTGTGTCAGAGAGCAGGATGATGACCGGTGTCCCGACAACAGCTCAAGCAGCGTCAAACCTCTAGCAGCTGTTGAGCCCAGCAAAACAACATAGAAGGTTCCTAGTATGAGGGACGACTGACTGAACACGGATGTCCAGGTGCTTTGCATAAGAAAGACATGCGCATAAAGCCGTTGGTGGTAGACTAATGTATGATTCCGCACAACTGCAACCCAAAGAAAGTATAGGGACATGGGCAGACCGTGAGCAGGACATGGGCAGGACGTGAGCCATTGGTGGTACACTAATGTATGATTCCTCATAACTCCAACTCGTAGAAAGTATAAGGACGTGAGTGGGACGTGGGAGGAACGTGGGCGGGACATAAGCCATTGGTGGCAGACTAATGGATGACCCCTCATAACTCCAACTCATAGAAAGTATAGGGACCCGAGCGGGATGTGGGCAGGATGTGAGCGGGACATGGGCAGGACATGGGCGGGACATGGGCGGGACATAAGCCATTGATGGCCGACTAATGTCTGATCCCTCATAACTCCAACTCATAGAAAGTATAGGGACGTGAGCGGGATGTGGGCAGGTCGTGGACGTGAAACCGGGAACATGGGCAGGGGGACGTTGGCGGGACATGGGGCGCAGGACCGTGGGCAGACATTGACGACATAAGCCATTGATGGACGACTAATGTCTGATCCCTCATAACTCCAACTCATTGAAAGTATAAGGACGTGGGCGGACATAAGCCAATGGTGGTC
>JAMWET010005073.1:17500-127500 GCA_024036415.1 Prochilodus magdalenae | reverse complement strand
GAGGCCTCGGTGACCAAGGCCCAGAGCCCAGAGCCCTCAGTGACCAAGGTCCAGAGCCCAGAGGCCTCGGTGACCAAGGCCCAGAGCCCACGGTGACCGAGGCCCAGAGCCCATTCTGTCATCAGATGCTACGGATGCTGAACTAGACGCCTAGAACAAAACGACGTTCCATAGAAAGACACTTCTTTAAAAAAAAAAATGAAAATTTAAAAAGTTTTTTTTTTTATGGGAAAGAATAAATCCATACGTAGTAAACGATACAATTTACATACATACTGGAAACACATTCCAACATTCTGGAATAAGCCGCTCCATCAAACTGATGGAGAAAGAAATATACATGCAGCCAAACTTCAGAGTGCCTCTCTGAATACTACTCATTATTCCACGCAGACGGTTTCAGCGATTCTCTGCAGAGTAATTGCATATACACTTAAACATTTCTCTGACGCGACGTTCGGGTCTCCTTTGCTCTCTCGTGACGGCTGCGATCCCCGTCAGTGACTCTATTCATTATACACAAGCGGACACAAAGGGAACACCAAACATTCGCAAAAAGACTGCAATCAAAGCTAACGGCGGGAATGATCTGCTCCGCAGCGACAGACACCTCTCGGCCCCGAAATACCACCAGATGCCAGAACATAAATATTCCCCCTTGATTGTGAGTGGAGAACCCGTCACATGTTTGGAATAACAATGCCTGCCTGCCCAGCGTACAGTCCTCCACCCCCCTCTCCTCATAAGCAAACAGAGGATGCGCTAGCTGCATGCTAAGATTTGCTTCGGCTCTTAATACAGGGGCTGGAGAAGCTCAGGCAACAGCACTCCTCTTTGTCAATATGTACTTTGAAGATGTTGGCTGCACTTAGTGCTCAGAATTTTGAAGTTCTGATGGTCTTTTTTAAAAATCAATATGCTGGTTATTTTTATGAACATGACAAATCACTGGAAGTTCATGTTTTCTGTTTTCATATACAGGGGTTGGACAATGAAACAGAAACACCTGTCATTTTAGTGTGGGAGGTCTCATGGCTAAATTGGACCAGCCTGGTGGCCAATCTTCATTAATTGCACATTGCACCAGTAAGAGCAGAGTGTGAAGGTTCAGTTAGCAGGTAAGAGCACAGTTCTGCTCAAAATACTGCAATGCACACAACATTATGGGTGACATACCAGAGTTCAAAAGAGGACAGATTGTTGGTGCACGTCTTGCTGGCGCATCTGTGACCAAGACAGCAAGTCTTTGTGAAGGACGAACCTCCACCAGCATCACGTAGTGACCTGGCCACTATCCTGCAAGAAGAATGGCTTAAACTCCCTCTGACCACTGTGCAGGACGCAGTATATGTCATTCCCAAGACCAACTGACGCTGTATTGGCCGCAAAAGGAGGCCCTACACCATACTAATAAATGACTGTGGTCTAAAACCAGGTGTTTCAGTTTCATTGTCCAACCCCTATATGTACAAGCACATACACACACACACACACACACACACACACACACACACATTTGTATTACTATACTTGTAAGGTCGCCTTTTATATTATGGTACCAAATTAACTCCACACCTACCCTTAGCCTAACCCTAACCCTCTGACTACAAGACTAGTTTTCTGCATTATGACATTTTTTCAAATACGTGTGATTTAACTTAAAAACCATATGTGATAAAGTGAGGACCAGCAAAATGTCCAAATGACCCAAGATTTCACACTGTCCTGTAGTGGTGAGGTCCTCACAACTATACCACTACAAGAACACACACACACACACACACACACACACACACACACACACACACACACACACACACACACACACACACACACACACACACACACACACACACAGTGACGCCTTGTTAAACCTGGTTGTACTAAATCATATTAAATTGATTTTTCTGATAGTTATATTTTCCCCATGTAAGTGACCAAATTCTCCTGACGCAGAACACTGTTAAGATCTACTGGCAAATAATGTTTTACTTTTTCCTATTAAATCTGTATTCGGTTTTATAAGTAAACATCTGAGAGCCGAGAGAAAGACAGAGAGACAGAGAGACAGACAGACAGACAGAGAAACAGAGAGAGAGAGACAGAGACATAGAGAAACAGAGGAAGAGAGACAGACAGAGCGAGACAGACAGTGAGAGACAGAGATAATAATAGAGAGACAGACAGACAGTGACAGACAGAGATAAAAATACAGACGGAGAGACAGAGAGGACTCTGAAGCAGTGCAGGATACAAAGCTAGGTTAATTCTTGACGCGTGTCTGTAAATAAGCTGGCTGGGTATGCGGTAGCGGATCTCTGAAATCTCCAAACAAATGAATCTGAATGGAGACCGACCCACTAGTTCACCTCTCTGTGTAAGAGCTCCATCACTTTTTACAGAGACACTTGAACGTCGGAAGCGCTTCAGGTTCACCGGCCATGAGAACCCCGCATTCGACTTGAGGCCCATCTACAAACCACAGCGGTTTTTCCGTATTTGTGGAAAAAGCCTAAATGGAACCAAAACTATGAACCTTGGGAGTTTCAGGTGTGAAAACGGCTGGTCTCTGAATATCACACACACACACACACACACACACACACACACACACACACACACACACACACACACACACACACACACACACACAGCTTCTCCACAAAACGGAGCTCTATACAAGTTAACAGAACCAGTTTACATGACATGGCCTTAGACAGGAGAGCTAAGCTCCTCAGAAATGAGAGTGGTTAACAGTCTAGACACAGGAGACAGAAATCAACACTTTAGCAGAAACGTTTTTTTAAGAAACGCTTAAAGTACTTTTTATAATAGAGAAAACAGGAGGGGGAACGCCAGGGCCTGGGGCAATAACGGTGTCAGCCGGGCCTCGAGTCGTCACTGAATTATGGTGTTTAAAACTTTCCTATAGGGACGACGGGGCTTTCTCCAGATAGCTTTCATTCCATCCAGCGAGTTTATTTACCCTAGGAGACCAGAAACCGTATTAGCTGAGCTTGTTTTAAACCAAATACCTCACAGGATCTGCAGGAATTTACAACAACATATTTGCATGGGAAGCTGAGAACAGTCCAGGTTATGGGTCAGGCCAGCCGTCTGTCGGGGGATGTGGCCGCTCATACCTGCTACCAATTCTTTCGCAGATTGACGGAAAAGCTTCCAGCACCACTCCGCTGAAACACCGAGAGCCGCTTTAGTGCTACAGCACCCCCTTGTGGAGAATGAGTCTTCTAAAAGTGAGCGAGTGAGTCACACCTTAGGCTCATGTGCTCGCTCATAAGCCGAACTTCCTGACCACTGACTAAGACCATCCAGCTTTTACGTGGAGACATCTTAAAGAGGGTCACACACTGGGCTTCTGAAATGCTGCTTAAACAAACGAACAGGCAAGCAGACAGATAAACTGGCTCGCTAGATCCGACTTCTTGGTAGGTTCCCGTTCCCTCTGCTGCTAGATAGCCAGAGGGATTGTGGCTGGAACACAGTTCTGTCAGAGGCGGGATATATTTGCAGCCAAAACAGCTTGAACTCTTCCGGGAAGGCTTCCCACAAATTTGGGAATGTGTTTATGGGAATGTCTGACCATGCTTACAGAAGCGCACTTGTGAGGTCAGACACTGACGTTGGACGAGAAGGCCTGGCTCTCAGTCTCCCCTCTAATCCATCCCAGAGGTGTTCTATCGGGTTGTGGTCAGGACTCTGTGCAGGCCAGTCCAGTTCCTCCACACCAGACTCGCTCATCCATGTCTTTATGGAGCTTGCTCTGTGCACAGGTGTGCGGTCATGTTGGAACAGGAAGGTTGGGAGCATGGAATAGTCCGGAGTCTCCTGGTCTGCTGAAGCATTGAGAGTTCCACTCACTGGAACTAAGGGGCGGAGCCTAACTCCTGAACACCAACCCCACATCATAATCTCCCCTTCCACCAAACTTTATACTCGGCACGGTGCAGCCAGACAAGTACCGTTCTCCTGGCAACCACCAAACCCAGACTCGTCCATCAGACTGCCAGACAGCGATACTTTACACTGCTGCGTTCCACACTCTGCACTGCGCTTGGTGATGTAAGGCTGGGATGCAGCTGCTCGCCATGGAAACCCATTCCATGAAGCTCTACACTGTTCCTGAGCTGATCTGAAGGACACATGAAGTTTGGAGGTCTGTAGTGATGGACTCTGTAGAAAGTTTGTGACCTCTGTACGTTATGACCCTCAGCATCCGCTGACCCTGCTCTGTCATTGTACGTGGTCTAACACTTCATGGCTGAGTCGCTGTCGTTCCCAATCACTCCCACTGTGTTCTAATCCCACTGGCAGTGGACTGTGGAATATTTAGTAGTGAGGAAATTGCACGACTGGACCCATTGGTTTGGAAGGGAGAGTGACTACTTCTGGCAATATGGTACATATATACTGCATGCCTAGAAGACCAAGATTTTTGACCATATCAAAGGGGGAAAAAAAAGAGAAAAAAAAGTCAAGTGCTCCGTCAATTGAAGGTGTGCATGTCCTTAGCCCACTGTACTCTAACAGGACACACCCGGTAGTCTCATTCACCACTTGACTGATTTCCACAAATCAGTCAGAAATTTACAGCCCTTACATTTTAATTGTTACATCCTCACCGTTTTCCTCCAGATGTTCACTCTACCCAGGCAGACTCTACGGACAAGAGGGAACCCCCAGAGGTCTATTTAAAAACGAGGACACTTGTCTGCTGGTTTAAATATGAGTAACTGCACCTAGCCGGTTTCAATTAGCTTCACGTCGCTGCTTTCCAGGTCCTGAACGCAATTCAGGTTAAAAGACAGAGGCGACACTCCATTAAAGCTGCTGGGGGACAAAGGACTAGGTTGAGGACAATAAGATGAATCGTGCCGGGTGAACCAGATTACCTCGGCCTCCAGGTCCACGTTGTGTTTCAGCAGCAATTTCAGCACGTCCACGTGGCCGTTCTGGCTGGCCGCCTGCATGGCTGTGTGTCCAGCACACTGACCGTTCACCTAGAAAAGAAGGGCAGGGGGCGCATGCGTTACTGACTTGTATGTATGAACAACAGTGTGCATGGGTGCGTGTGTGTGCGTGTGTGTGTGTGTGTGTGTGTGTGTGTGTGTGTGTGTGTGTGTGGTTTTAGTATTTAGCACTTTCTGGGGACCAAACTGCCTCATGAAAGGACACTACTAGGAGACGCTGGTTCAAATGAACACAGTTAACACCACTCGGTAAAACAACGTCTAGATCTATTTATTTATAATATGATGTATGACGCATGCGTGGGTTTTATATACACCACAAACCTTCATTATTAATAACTTCATGATCATTTCCAGTTCCTCCTAATCCCCTAGAACCCTCCTGTATTTGTTACTGTGCCTTTAAGACTAATATGGAAATACAGCACAGCTGATTGGCTGCCACTGTGCTGAGCCTCATTTTAAAAGCAGTCTGTCCTGAAACACTTCTTCAGTGCGAATGGTTTATGGAAGATCCACATCCACATGTATGACATTACAAAAACTGCCAAGTCCAAAACAGGCTGTTGTAGTTCAGTTCCCGGATATCAACTGTATAAATTGGGAAGGACATTTCAAAACTTCATAATGGTTTAATAACACTTCACACTTTCTTATTAAAACAGAAACGCAAGATAATCACATTATTCCATGATACATGCCCTTTAAAATTAAATGAAACATCACAGATTCTATATATTATATTCTATATATTCTATATAGATTCTGCTATAACATTTCATAACAGCAGAACAGTGTAGAGCATTCCTCCGGAGGTAACGCTCATCACTGACCAATACCCAGAAATATGCTATTTATAAATGTAGAAATGGGAACAAAAACCACGTGGATGAGCGCTGCGAGGAAACATAGTAAGTCAGCATGGTTTAACACTCCGCTGGTCTGTCGTACGGTATTAGCGCATGTTAGGAGCTTTTTACTGAAAGGGAACTGCAGTGCACCGGAGAATTTATTACAGGAGTCTCCGAACCTTCAGTCGCTGACCTCAATCAACCATTTAAATTCGTGATCTCCATCCACCTCCACTGCAGTGGACTTTGGCCTGTAACTTTTATTACATTATTTACTGGTATTTTCTGTTTTTGATTTAGAATGTTTTTAATTCATTTGTTTATTCATACAAATTTGAGTTTTCCTTACTCTTTTCAATTAAGTCCTCACTTTTAATCCCAATTATTACATATCTTATTTTAATAGTCCAAATTTATCAGCGTGTGTTCCCTAGTTTTCCTTTGTAAGCCTGTGGTCATATTTTAATTTCTTTGCTACACCTTTATAAATAAATGTATATTTACTGTTTTCAATTCCTTCTTTTTGCACACTGCTCGGCTACACTGTAAATGAGGGTGATGCTCAACGTACTGAGAGTTTAAGTACATTTACGGCATTTAGCTGACGCTCTTATCCAGAGCGACTTACAAGGTTAATGATGGTAGGCCAGTGTAGTGTTAGGAGTCTTGCCCAAGGACTCTTATTGGTGTAGCTCAGCATAGTCACCTAGACTGGGATTCGAACCCCAGTCTCCCACACGTAGAGGTGGCACCCTAAGTAGTGGTGTTACCCACTGAGCTAAACCAACCATAAGTAGTATGTCAATGTGCTAGTACTGATACATCGCCCAGCACTATGAGAGGGAAACATTGCTGGCACATCACTTTGCAGCTTGGTAACAAGTAGATAATAATATGGTAATTATATGGTAACAAATTGTATCTGATCATTAATTAAATGCCAGTTTCCCAGCTGTTACCAAACAATAAAGGAGATACGGTAGCGAGTGTAAATAAGGCCATTATGAAACAGTAACAATGCTAACAAGTTGTACTGACCTAAAACCTATTACATAGCTCTGTATGTGTAATAAGTGGGCAGTTGTCATGGTAATAAGGCAGTAATGTAATAGAAGCACAATGGTAACAAGCTGTACTTCCTAAATATTATGGGTTGGTGTAGCTCGGTGGGTAACACCACTACCCACCAGGGAGTCACCACCACAGGTGGGAGACTGGGGTTCGAATCCCGGTCTGGGTGACTATGCTGTGCTACACCAATAAGAGTCCCTGGGCAAGACTCCTAACACTACACTGGCCCACCTGTAATATGATTAACCTTGTAAGTCGCTCTGGATACGAGCGTCAGCTAAATGCCGTAAATGTAAATACGCACGTCTTCTCATCATTATTAAATTAAAATAGCCACTGTATCAGTATTTGGTCATAAAATGATAAAAAAGCGGTAACATGTTTTATTACCCGAAAAATGACCCACATATTTTATAGTTCCTAATGAACAATAAGAGAGAATAATAATTGAGGTCATGTATATAATATATAATATTAGAGTTATTAATCCAGAATCAGTGAGGTGGTTCTGCTGTGAGTTCCTGGTCTCAGGGCTGTAGAAGACTAATTCCCCTGTTCCTGTTTAAGTTCTTTCCTGTTATGTATTTCCATGATCGGACACCGTGTGAGTTACAGGCAGTGATTACAGTGAAACTAAAAAACCCAAACTCACTTATTTCCATCTCGTTTATTACTTACTGCACCTCCATCAGGATCAGAACACCAACACGGGGTCTCCTGCTTCACATGTAGCCCCACCTATAGGCACGTACTGTTACTGTAATAGGCGAGGTCCATCTATACTCCTGCCTTATTACCACTACAGTGTCTCACTTATTACACATAAAGAACTATAAAACTAGCAGGTCATTTTAGATAAGGACAGCTGGTTACCATTAGCTTACCATCTCATAACGGCCCTATTAACACTCACTACCATATCTGATTTATTAATTAGTAACAACTAGGAAACTGGCATTTAATTAATGATTTAATATAATTCATTACCGTATAATTAACTAGTTATTACCGATCTGTGGTGCTACCGAAACATCTTCCTTTAATTCCCCGTTTTATGTGCACGTGTGGGTTCTTTGACCACTCCTCACCTTTTCCTGTTCATTTTTTTGCAAAAGGGAACCGAAAATAAATACGTCCACTAAGGTCAAGGTTGGGATCAGGGGCTGTTCATCATTACAGCACTACGAGTTAATGGGAGGGCTCATGAAGATGGTAATACCAGTGTGCGCATGGACACATCATTCATCTGAATACAAACTGTGTGTGTGCGTGCTCTGCTATGCTCCTCTGTGTGATCTGCAGCACTGCGGTAAGTTAAAGCAGCGTGTGATGGCATGAATATTGATGCTGGAGCTCCTGGAGCGTTCACGGGACACGTCTTGTCCTGTCGGGCGGATCACTTGGCCGGTTGCCCCCTCCTTTCCTCTCCTCCCCTTTCCCTCTGTCTCTGTGTGCTTTAGGCGATTACTCATATGGGGATGGAACAGGGCGCTGGACCAAGCGGCGCTGCTCTGGCACTCGCACGGAGGAGCCAGCTAACCCGGCGAAAATCTTTTCCTCTAATGAGGCTTCTGCAGGAACGAGAGATTCATAGAGGGCCTCTGTCTCAGTGGAGGTGTGAGGCCAGCTTGGCTACTGAGCAGCTAACGGGTATTTCTGTCCTGCTCGGGGCAACAGAGCATTTGAAGCAATAGGGAACAAACGCATGTTTGAAGATCACGCTATTCAAACACACCTGGCATTTTGCTGGGTCACATTTCCCAACACTGAAACGTAAGAAATGAACCCTTTTAAATGAACATGCAAATAAATAAACCGACTAAAATGATTAGGAATATATGTGACAAAATCTAACAGGCTGCTTTTTTTTTTAACCACCATTTTTTTTTTCATTTTAATTTTTTGTATCATATTTTTTTTATCATTTTCATTGCCAATAAAGTCTTAAACATTTATTTATTAATTTATTTATTTGATGTGGGGTTTTTTTTTATTATTTATTTATTTATTTATTGATTGTAGATTTACTGCATCATTTTTTTTGTGGTCAATTTTTAATTTTTTTTTTTATTTAATTTTTTTTTTTTTTTGCCATTTTTCTCTTTTTGGCCCGGGTTTAGACGAAACCTCACTAAAACTACTGTCAAATAGATAGTTGCAAAAATAGATTTATCTCTGTACCTGACTGCAGGAACTGTGTGAGGATATACAAGCTGCATGGGATGGATTATCACAGGACTCCATTAGGAACCTCTACAGCTCCATACCGAGACGTCTGGCATGTTGGGTTAGCAAACACGGCGGCCCGACGCCATACTGAGAGACAGACTTCTGTATGTGTAGCTCAATAAATATTGATCATATCAGTCTAAACTTATCAGTTATTGATCCTGGTCACCTTTATCTTCCTTCCCAACAGCACCACACTCCCACACCTCCTGCGTGCAGCTGTTCGGTTGTATTTACAAAGTATGAAACGTAGCTCCAGCCTCAAGGACGAACAAGTGATATGTCCCCCCCACAGTGAACTTTAATTACCATATTATCCACAATTACATGAGCCCTGAATATTAGTCCCAAGTGTGGCCTGCAAAAGCACTCTCCTGTGCACAGTGGCAGCTCTGTTACATAAACAGGTGCGCCCCTGGGAGAGAACAGGGGCATCTCATACATGTAATAGCTGCCACCGTGCTTTGATAGGGGGCTTGAGCCGATCAGGGGGGATTCCAACTCTGAAATTCTGAAGCCACAGTCCAGGACTGCGGCAGTTCAAAGGGGCATGTGAAAGACTGGCGGGGTGATAAGAGAGCAAAACAGATTCTTACGTCCACATCTGGTCTCTTCAGGATGTCCTCCACTTTAGCCAGGTCTCCGTTGGCTGCCGCCTTCACCAGCTCCTCATTAATGTCTCCAGACTCCTGAGTCTCAAACAGCTTCTTTAGCAGCTGGGACAGACGCTCTGTTGACAAAACCAGAGGCATTCAACATGCAATACCTCCTTACAGGCTGCATTATGATGATCTCAATATCTTGAGTTACATTTACCTCAAAACTCTAATTCCTCATTCAGGTGTGAGATATACTAGGGTCACAACAACTCACAGCAGCCTTTAGAAGCCTATAGGTGAGAGCGTCAGTCCGTACACTGATTCTTCAATATGAAATTATCACTGCCAGTCACTTCACTCCTTCCATCACACGCACCTTTATAAACCTCTCCATCAACAGACAATAGCTAGGGAGGAGGAAGAGAAGGAGGAGGAGGAGGAGGAGGAGGTAGCACCCTGAGGGCTGATGAGCTCAGTATTACTTATTCAGACTGAGAGTAAATCTGGGTGAGGCCTATCATTCCCTGAGTCGAGAGTTTGGGGCCATGTTGCTTCAATTGTGCCGCACACAGAGGAAACTGTCTTCCGTATTTCACACACACACACACACACACACACACACACACACACACACACACACACACACACACACACACACACAAATACACACACACACACAAATACACACACATATATACACACACACACACACACATATATACACACACACACACACACACACACACACACACACACAAATACACACACAAATATACACACACACATATATACACACACACATATATACACACACACATATATACACACACATACACAAATACACACACACATACACAAATACACACACACATACACAAATACACACACACATACATATACACACACCCCCTTACTTGATTCAGCCGGACCCCCTTATAGAAGACCACTTGGCTAGTGGCTCCCAGGGAATTTCAGTTTGAGGCCCATGCCTTTCTCCTTTTACTCATATTAACATTCATGGGGCACTCAGAGCAAGGACTGCATCGATGGAGACTCGCCAGTGACCTCATATCTTAACTCCTTCTGATATAAGTGACAGCCAATCTAAATTACTGAGACATGAGCTGCTAAATGCCTTCTAGTGTACCTCCTATTGGGCTGTATGAGGCTTGTAATCCATATGGGGCAAATGTAGATATGCAAATTAGCTAAAAAAAAAACAAAAAACAATAATGACCAATAGCATGACTTCATTGGGTACAGTACACATATCGTCGCTGCCCAATAAGGAATACCAATAAGGTTGTAAGGTTGCCCAATAAGAAATGTTTCTCTGTTTCAGTCGATTTTTGATAATGCACACTACCTCTGTGCCTCAACTGAACACAGCAGCTGCTGTTTACACTGTGAGAAACTTCCATGTTGAATGGACCAACACTGCTTGGGGAAAAGTCTGGTTGCACCGACTTGCACTGAAATCAAACCAGGTTTTCGCTCTCTCCTATAAGGAAGGAGGGCATGCTTTTAAACCAGTGTCTCCGTCTCTGTCTTCCACATCGACGACATTATTGCTGACTTGGAGGAGGAGAGTAGGCCTTAGCGTGTCTTTCCGGGCAGTTCATGCAGTGACCCAGAGATGTTCAAGTTAGCACACGGATGCGTGTGGATAAGAGGTTTACCTCCGGAGGCATTGGTAACAGCGGAGCCAGCAGGGGCCACTTTGGTGACAGCGGCTGGGTTGTAGGTCCAGGATGTGCCGCACACCTCCACTTTCAGGTCACTGTCAGAATAGATCTGCTGTACTCGGCCCACTTTCCCCAGAGTCTGGTGAGGACAAAACAAAGAGAGAGATGGTGTGAGTGTGAAACGAATAACAAACAGATACATACATGAACAGCAGAAAAGAAACCAGTGGTGGACAGTAACTAGGTAAATGTAATTGGTTACTGTACTTGAGTAGTTTTTCTGTGCATCTGGTTCGGTGGCCAAGAAGTGCAAAACAAATTAACATTTTACAAAATTAATGAATTAATGAATTTTAAAAATTAAAATTTAAGAAATGTCAATAAAAAGCAAAAAATATAAATTACATTTCAGAAAATAAAATTACAAAAGTAAAAACTTTTTTTCAAGCCGTGAAACACTTTTACCAGTACCGAAACACTTTTACAAACCGTGAACTCTGATGGAAAGGCGGGTCTAGCACACGGGAAGTGCCTGTTGCCGACCCTCGTCAATCACACTGAGTCTGGGATGGTGATGAAGCTAAAGCTAGTTTTGTCCGTTTAGTGGTGCGTGTTTTATCCAGCTGCTACGCTTCTGTTTTTCCTGTTGAAGGTCTTTTTTTTTTTTTTTTTTTTTAAAAGAGCCGACTGAAGAAAGAGGCGAACAGGAAACTCTAAACCACGTGGACTGTTTTTTTTGGGGTTTTTTTAAGCCGGCTAGCTGGTTCCCCACTATAACTAGCGTTACAGCGCACTTACTTTCCTTACCAAGTCCAGCTCTGAGTGGTTTAAACATCGCCAGTCCAGCTCTGAGTGGTTTAAACATCGCCAGTCCAGCTCTGAGTGGTTTAGACATCGCCAGTCCAGCTCTGAGTGGTTTAAACATCGCCAGTCCAGCTCTGAGTGGTTTAGACATCGCCTGTTCATCTCTTTTTTCCACTCACTCTACCAACGCCAAACAGTTTGATTGACAAGGGTCCCCAACAAGCCCTTCCTGTGTGTTAGACCCGCCCTTTCCATCAGAATTCGCAGTTAGTAAAAGTATCTATTGCTGGTAAAAGTGTTTGTCTTGTAAATTTGTTTGTTTTTGTAAACTTGTTTTCTTAAATGCTCACTTGTTTTGCACTTCTCGGGCAGAGTAATCTGTACTTTACTGTAGTACTTCTATTTTGGACGACTTTGTACTTTAACCCACATTTCAAACTCAGATATGTGACTTTTTACTACATCACGCAAAATGTGTTTTTTCTTTCGGCTCATGTGTCTGTAAAAACCCAACACGTCAAAACCAAACAAGCTTATTCATGGATTCTTAGTATACATCCAAATGTCCATTTCAGGCCTGGATATCAAGGAGCACCTGGAGGAAGGCAGGTACAGCAGGATGGGGTCAGTGAACAGATCAACCATACTGTTCCTGACTTTGTGGGTAAATAGACCACAGTATAGAAACACGTACACGCCCTCGTGACTGGCGAGCGTCTTTATATACATACACTGTTTCCTTTATGGTACCTAGGTTTTGGCTGGCTTATGTTTATGGACAGAGGAGCTACAGATGCAGCACAGTAAAGGAGAGACTCATTAGTGAAGCTGTTTAAAGCAGGTTCCTATTAAACTTTAACCTTTAACTAAATTAATAAATCTTATACCGAAATTTTACCTGTTTGCAGAAAGTTATTTTATGGTTCTAGCTAACGGAACCTGTTCTCCTTCAGTGTTCTGTGCTGATGATGATGTGAATAGACGTCAGTGTCAGACTAATGAGTGAGCTTCTATTAAAGACTGGTGGACTGAGAGACACTAGAGTCTCTTCACCTACACTGAGCTGATGAAGAGTCCTGTTCCAGAAATGATAATAGGACATTAGAGCCGTAATAAATCATGCTCCTGTTACTCTCCATACTTCAGTACATCTGAAGGTACATATTTAGGACTGGTACTCTCCATACTTTAGTACATCTGAAGGTACATACTTTAGTACTGTTACTCTCCATACTTTAGTACATCTGAAGGTACATACTTTAGTACTGTTACTCTCCATACTTTAGTACATCTGAAGGTACATACTTTAGTACTGTTACTCTCCATACTTAAGTACATCTGAAGGTACATATTTAGGACTGGTACTCTCCATACTTAAGTACATCTGAAGGTACATACTTTAGTACTGTTACTCTCCATACTTAAGTACATCTGAAGGTACATACTTTAGTACTGGTACTCTTCATACTTAAGTACATTTGAAGGTAAATACTCTAGTACTGTTACTCTCCATACTTAAGTACATCTGAGGTACATACTTTAGTACTGGTACTCTCCATACTTAAGTACATTTGAAGGTAAATACTCTAGTACTGTTACTCTCCATACTTAAGTACATCTGAAGGTACATACTTTAGTACTGTTACTCCAGTGGAGGTCTAAAGGGAGGAACGTCTAGCGACACTGGAGGAGGATTCACATACAAGTCTGCTAACAGACAACAATCCTCAAACCAGAGCAGGCAGTTACTGGGGAGGGGGAGGGGGGAGCGGGGCTAGGAAGAGAGAAATCGATAGGTTCATGGTTTGCCTTTTAAAAATGAGATGAGGCTCATTTAAGAGGAGAATACCCAAAGGCTCCTGAGCCTGCAGCACCATTTCTCATTTCTATTGCTCATAACTATGGCTATCGGAATTCTGTTAGGCTTTGTCCATTGAGGAAAACAAAGGCATGGTGTTCAAAGAAACATAAACCAGGCACACTGACCAAGGCCACTCGGCGGCTAATCCACATGCTCTGTGAAAGAGAAGGAATGTGGTGCGAAGCGTCCAATAAATAAACCACAGAAGGAGAAAAGGCGTGGAGTTGGGAAAGCTGACAACCACAGCAAACTAGAAGCCGCGTTGGCTGCCAACCCAAGCTCGGTGTTCAGTAACGCTGATGTAATTAACGTTTGATATAAGCTAATAAATATAACCAAGCTAGCACAACGGCAACTCTTCCTTCAGTCACAGAACCACATTATATGGAAAACTGCAATTCCATGTTTATTCAGCCCAGAATGGACACGACGGACAGGTGTACAGGCCTTTCGCTCAGAGCAAAAACGGCAAAACATGGTACAGCCTTGCTAGCTGTAGCTTTTAGCCGGCTGTCCTCTTCGTGTGACAAGGTGCTCGTGTTTAAGGTGATCCATTAGCCATCTGGCTTACTTTCTAGGCATTTGGAAATACAGAATTCCACCACCAGCAAGTTCCCACCAGTTTCAAAAGGGGTTCTCTTAGGCCCAATCCCATTTCTTATTTTTACCCCTACCCCTTGTTTCCCAGTGTAACCCTCCCTCTTGAAACTTTACAAGGGGTTACAAGGGGTGGTGGTTGAAATCTTCCCCCTATGAAATTGGACAACCCTTCAAAAACCGGATACGTCATCTGGTGTCGTCAGCGGCCATTGTGTAAAAGTTGAAAAGTGATTCATTTACAACTCAGTTGTACACATCAGTCAGTCTGACGAGGCACCCAATAAACAAGAGCACAAACAAAAACCTACTGCTAGCGGTGGATGCTAGTGGTGGATGCTAGCAGTGGATGCCAGCGGTGGCCTGTAAGCGACCCTGCTGGTCTGCAGTGACAGCAGAGGAGGGTGGAGTTCACCTCCTCACTGCTTAAATACATTTAGGGCATCATATGACCTCATAGAGGCGGATGACCGTTATTATGCATCACCACCACTAATTCTTCAGTGATATGAAGCACGAACTCTATCTCAGCAGATAACACAATAAGCTGCCAAGGAGGCACCACCACATGTGGGAGACTGGGGTTCGAATCCCACTCTGGGTGACTGTGCTGTGCTACACCAATAAGAGTCCTTGGGCACGACTCCTAACACCACACTGGTCCACCTGTAATATGTTTAACCTTGTAAGTCGCTCTGGAGCATCAGCTAAATACCATAAATGTAAATTAACTTAGCTTTTTAATCACCGGCTTCATGATCGAATCTCCCCGTGCCACCTTCAATGCCACAGCAACCTCAGGTACCCCAAGCAGAGCTGCTGCAGGGCATTCTGGGAATGTTCTCATAACACTCCGTCTGGAGTGAGCCTCTAAAGAATCTCAGTTTGAAGGGCCATGTAGCCCTAACACTTCGCCCTACCCCTCCATCTCAACACCAATCAGTACAACCCTACCCCTAGACGTGAACATGCAAAATGGAAGGGTACGGCCAAGTGTTGGGTGAAATGGGATTGGGAGTTTGGCCAAAGTGTCCTCTTACAGACAAAGTTTTGGAATGTCTTACCATTACAGAAAACAATCTCTGGGAGTCTTTCGCCGTGTTTGTGAGATCAATAACAGTAACGAGGCCCACCTACGCTCCCTAATGTATTGTGCTGCGAGTGCTGGATCCAATTCATGAAGTGCCTGATAACGAGCTGATGCGATTAGGTGTGATAGCACGATGTTTCTGAACGCTTTACTGTAGCAGGGTTCCTCCTGATTAAGGGTCAAGCTGAAGCTTGAAGGATGCCGAACAATACCATGTAACTGAATAAAGAGTGGGGCGGTTAGAGAGGCTTACCGGAAGCATGGCTTCGGCCCACTCCCCATGGCCCCTCTGCAGCAGTTTGATGCGGTCAATGTCGTAACAGATCTGGACCAGGTCTCCGACCATGAACTGAGAACTCCCTCCCTCGGCACCGGCCGCCACTTCCCCGCTGCGCGCCACGTTGGCTTTCGTCAGCACGGCAGGGTTGAACGTCCACCTGCAGGACAGACGGAGCAGTTCGCATTTAATGATCATAGAAATAAAGACTGGAGGTAAAGTAAGTATTAGGGGGGTCTCAAAGACTCAAAGGCTGGTATCAGAAAAAGGCAGGTCTGCTTTAACTGGAGCTGTCCACATGAAGCCACATGAAACCGGATCCTCCAGCCTTTCCCTTAGATGTGTTTTCAGGGTGGCAGATTCTGTGAAGCTACCAGAGCTGTTATTCACTCATGGTGCTGCCAAATGCATGCAGGGCCAGAACAATATACAGATTTTTTTAACCACATTACTAACCACATATTAATAATAATAATAATAATAATAATAATAATTAAGTTTATTTAAAGCTCTAAAATAAAATACTACAAAGTAATAATTTAACATCATATGAGCCAAAGACACAGATTATCATATCTATAAGATGAGTACCACAGAGATGTAGAGCTTTAGTTAAACTCCAAGATTTGTTTTGGTCAGGGTCTTTGCCCTTGGGCTGTAGGGCATAGATCTTTTTCCTGAGGTACCCCAGTAAAAGGGAGCAGTGACCAACTCTGCTTGTAACAAACACATGTACTAGTTTCTCTACATTGTTCTGAGACAGAAAAGGCTGAACTTGATCATTTTGGGAATATCGCTGAATTACGTGACAAATTTTCATTCGATTTCTGTCCCATCATGCACCTCAGTTTCGCTCAGAACAGATTACACTAATCTAATCCAACTACTTCTGTTGGATTACACGCACGTCTGGCCACAGAAAAACTTAGCCGGAACTGTGATTGATCAAAATGCTCATTGGTTAGTGGGCTCAGCAAAGGCCAATAACAACAAACCAATTGACAAAGGGCCAGCAGACTTTCAAATCCACCTACCCGAGCCCCAAGCTGCAACCCGGGGAATGTGTTAACGTAATTCTCTAGGGCACAAGAGGGACTGACCTGTTGCCGCTGGGATACTGGACGACGATATCATGGTCCTCGTCGATGCCGCACACTGTGCCGGTGGTGGTGAGCGTCTCGAACATGCCGTCAGTCCAGCCTCCGTGGCCGTGCTGCAGAGACTGAACAATCTCCAGATCCAGATCGATGTTGACAAGGTCTCCGATTTGTAGGCCACCTGGGTTCCTGTTCCCGTTCTGCTCACCTGGGGAGGCACAAATATGACGCGTCACAACACAAACTTTGTCATTCGACATACAACAAAAAGAAATGTCATATATATGTTAAATTAATAGTATGGCGGGAAAAACTATTATAAAGAGCAAAATGAAAAAAAGTGATCTGAAAAAAAAAAAATTGCATATATTAATATTACTAAGTTCAGTATAGAACCCCGATATCCAGACAGGCAGCATAATTAGAGTTCATAGTTCAACAATCTGATGACCTGGGGGAAAAAGAAAAGTGTGGAGTGTTTCAGGGGCAGGGTTGAGTGCGGGTCAGGCGAAGGGTTGAGTGTTGGGAAGGGTTGAGTGCAGGTCAGGCGAAGGGTTGAGAGAGTCGGGAAGGGTTGAGTGCGTGCCAGGTGAAGGGTTGAGTGCGGGCCAGGGGAAGGGTTGAGCGCATGTCAGGGAAAGCATGGGGCGCGTGTCAGGGGAAGGGTTGAGCGCGTGTCAGGGGAAGGGTTGAGTGCGTGCGTGTCAGGGGAAGGGTTGAGGTCGTGCGTGTCAGGGGAAGGGTTGAGGTCGTGCGTGTCAGGGGAAGGGTTGAGGTCGTGCGTGTCAGGGGAAGGGTTGAGGTCGTGGTTGTCAGGGGAAGGGTTGAGGTCGTGGTTGTCAGGGGAAGGGTTGAGTGCGTGCGTGTCAGGGGAAGGGTTGAGTGCGTGCGTGTCAGGGGAAGGGTTGAGTGCGTGCGTGTCAGGGGAAGAGTTGAGTGCGTGCGTGTCAGGGGAAGAGTTGAGTGCGTGCGTGTCAGGGGAAGAGTTGAGTGCGTGCGTGTCAGGGGAAGGGTTGAGTGCATGCGTGTCAGGGGAAGGGTTGAGGGTGTGGTTGTCAGGGGAAGGGTTGAGGGCGTGTCAGGCGAAGGGTTGAGTGTGTGTCAGGGGAAGGGTTGAGTGCGTGCGTGTCAGGGGAAGGGTTGAGTGTGTGCGTGTCAGGGGAAGGGTTGAGTGCGTGCGTGTCAGGGGAAGGGTTGAGGGCGTGTCAGGCGAAGGGTTGAGTGCGTGTCAGGCGAAGGGTTGAGTGCGTGCGTGTCAGGGGAAGAGTTGAGTGCGTGCGTGTCAGGGGAAGTGTTGAGTGAGTGCGTGTCAGGGGAAGGGTTGAGGGTGTGGTTGTCAGGGGAAGGGTTGAGGGCGTGTCAGGCGAAGGGTAGAGTGTGTGTCAGGGGAAGGGTTGAGTGCGTGCGTGTCAGGGGAAGAGTTGAGTGCGTGCGTGTCAGGGGAAGTGTTGAGTGAGTGCGTGTCAGGGGAAGGGTTGAGGGTGTGGTTGTCAGGGGAAGGGTTGAGGGCGTGTCAGGCGAAGGGTAGAGTGTGTGTCAGGGGAAGGGTTGAGTGCGTGCGTGTCAGGGGAAGAGTTGAGTGTGTGCGTGTCAGGGGAAGAGTTGAGTGCATGCATGTCAGGGGAAGAGTTGAGGGTGTGGTTGTCAGGGGAAGGGTTGAGGGCGTGTCAGGCGAAGGGTTGAGTGTGTGCGTGTCAGGGGAAGGGTTGAGGGCGTGCGTGTCAGGGGAAGGGTTGAGGGCGTGCGTGTCAGGGGAAGGGTTGAGGGCGTGCATGTCAGGGGAAGGGTTGAGCGTGTGTCAGGCGAAGGGTTGAGAATCAAACTAGCAACCCTCCAGTTACAAGACTAGTTCCCTATCCTTTTTTTTTTAAACATTGCAAAATTTTACAATCACTAGTTCATTAAATACTGATATAATTCTATCCCTAACACACTTCATTGCATCACATTTTTTTTTTTTTTTTAAATAATGGGACACACACACACACACACACACACACTGTATACAGAACACATATGTATATGTATTGGGCAGAACTGAGTTCAGAAAATTATTCTGGACCTCTAAAACTTCTCATGTGGCCCCTTGGGAATTTCATTGCCCACCCCTGATGTAAGGGGTCACTAATGATTTTTCTGCCTTGCGACACGCAGTGCATAGGTGCAAGGTCCTGAGCGGAGGGAGGGGAGGTAATACTGTACTAGTAAAACTAGTCCTGTTCACATACCGTAACTAACCCACCGCTGACTGAACGTTAATTACTCCTGTTGGATTGTAAGGATGACTTGCAACAGAAAAACACATAGTGCAAATCACTGTGACTGGCTGGAGGGCTCATTTGCATACTGCAGCCCTCTGCAGTATCTGTACAGCAAAGGCCAATAGCATGCCAATTCACAGACGCTCTGTGACCTTAACATACAGCAGACCATCAGCTCAGAACGGTTCACACAGGCAGCTCAGGAAATAAGAGGATGTGGTAGCAGGTACCGAAACCAGCCGCTGCCTGAATTTAGCCATTTACATAAACGTGTCCACATTTAGAGTCATCAGCTCCTCCTTAGTCTGCAGATGCTGTATAAACGGAGAAGCGTTACTGAGTGCTTGTCCTGCGAGTTCATTCGGTTTTATTCAGCCTCGCAACGGCAGCTAGGACAGGACAGGGTCAATTATGGCCCAGGGCCAAGAAGGCTTTTAAAGGGAGAATGTGCCACCATAGCATAGGCCTGAACACTGCTCTTACAACAGAGTGCTGACATCTAGTGGAGGCAAATCATACTATATTCTATAAATGGAAAAAAGAGGAGTTAAAATAGTTTTAGCTCATAAATGATTCTGTATTTTGAGTTCTGGAACAATATCTGGAACAATATATCTGGAACAATATATATCTTACTGCAGCTATAACCTAAAAATCCTCATCCTCATCATCATCCATCATCAGTAGTAGTAACACTCCAATACTCTCAACTATAATATACATATTAATAAGAAGCGAAGGTTCCAGGACTCACCCAGCACTGGACAGTGGTCTCTGTAGAACGTGCCACCTTTAGCATCCTGCACACATTTCAGGTCCGACTGGAAGGGAAAAAAAAAAGGACAAGTTAATAAACAATTACCACACATAAAGTCAGGGGCCGGAGCTTGGGCCGGAGCTTGTAGCTAGCGACAGCGTGAGGCTTGGAGCTAGCGACAGCGTGAGGCTTGGAGCTAGCGACAGGGTTAGGGCTTGGAGCTAGCGACAGCGTGAGGCTTGGAGCTAGCGACAGCGTGAGGCTTGGAGCTAGCGACAGGGTTAGGGCTTGGAGCTAGGGTTTAAGTTCGGAGCTAGCGACAGGGTTAGGGCTTGGAGCTAGGGTTTAAGTTCGGAGCTAGCGACAGGGTTAGGGCTTGGAGCTAGGGTTTAAGGTTGGAGCTAGCGACAGGGTTAGGGCTTTGAGCTAGGGTTTAAGTTCGGAGCTAGCGACAGGGTTAGGGCTTGGAGCTAGGGTTTAAGGTTGGACCTAGCGACAGGGTTAGGGCTTGAGCTAGGGTTTAAGGTTGGACCTAGCGACAGGGTTAGGGCTTGAGCTAGGGTTTAAGGTTGGAGCTAGCGACAGGGCTAGGGCTTGGAGCTAGGGTTTAAGGTTGGAGCTAGCGACAGGGTTAGGGCTTGGAGCTAGGGTTTAAGGTTGGAGCTAGCGACAGGGTTAGGGCTTGGAGCTAGGGTTTAAGGTTGGAGCTAGCGACAGGGTTAGGGCTTGGAGCTAGGGTTTAAGGTTGGAGCTAGCGACAGGGTTAGGGCTTGAGCTAGGGTTTAAGGTTGGAGCTAGCGACAGGGTTAGGGCTTGGAGCTAGGGTTTAAGGTTGGAGCTAGCGACAGGGTTAGGGCTTGGAGCTAGGGTTTAAGGTTGGAGCTAGCGACAGGGTTAGGGCTTGGAGCTAGGGTTTAAGGTTGGAGCTAGCGACAGGGTTAGGGCTTGGAGCTAGGGTTTAAGGTTGGAGCTAGCGACATGGTTAGGGCTTGGAGCTAGGGTTTAAGGTTGGAGCTAGCGACAGGGCTAGGGCTTGGAGCTAGGGTTTAAGGTTGGAGCTAGCGACAGGGTTAGGGCTTGGAGCTAGGGTTTAAGGTTGGAGCTAGCGACAGGGTTAGGGCTTGAGCTGGGGTGGGAGCTAGCGACAGGGCTAGAGCTTGGAGCTAGGGTTTAAGGTTGGAGCTAGCGACAGGGCTAGGGCTTGGAGCTAGGGTTTAAGGTTGGAGCTAGCGACAGGGTTAGGGCTTGGAGCTAGGGTTTAAGGTTGGAGCTAGCGTTAGCGACAGGGTTAGGGCTTGAGCTAGGGTTTAAGGTTGGAGCTAGCGACAGGGTTAGGGCTTGGAGCTAGGGTTTAAGGTTGGAGCTAGCGACAGGGTTAGGGCTTGGAGCTAGGGTTTAAGTTCGGAGCTAGCGACAGGGTTAGGGCTTGGAGCTAGGGTTTAAGGTTGGAGCTAGCGACAGGGTTAGGGCTTGGAGCTAGGGTTTAAGGATGGAGCTAGGGACAGGGTTAGAGTTTGGAGCTAGGGTTTAAGTTCGGAGCTAGCGACAGGGTTAGGGCTTGGAGCTAGGGTTTAAGGTTGGAGCTAGCGACAGGGTTAGGGCTTGGAGCTAGGGTTTAAGTTCGGCGCTAGCGACAGGGTTAGGGCTTGGAGCTAGGGTTTAAGTTCGGAGCTAGCGACAGGGTTAGGGCTTGGAGCTAGGGTTTAAGTTCGGAGCTAGCGACAGGGTTAGGGCTTGGAGCTAGGGTTTAAGTTCGGAGCTAGCGACAGGGTTAGGGCTTGGAGCTAGGGTTTAAGGTTGGAGCTAGCGACAGGGTTAGGGCTTGGAGCTAGGGTTTAAGTTCGGAGCTAGCGACAGGGTTAGGGCTTGGAGCTAGGGTTTAAGGTTGGACCTAGCGACAGGTTTAGGGCTTGGAGCTAGGGTTTAAGGTTGGAGCTAGCGACAGGGTTAGGGCTTGGAGCTAGGGTTTAAGGTTGGAGCTAGCGACAGGGTTAGGGCTTGGAGCTAGGGTTTAAGGATGGAGCTAGCGACAGGGTTAGGGCTTGGAGCTAGGGTTTAAGGTTGGAGCTAGCGACAGGGTTAGGGCTTGGAGCTAGGGTTTAAGGTTGGAGCTAGCGACAGGGTTAGGGCTTGGAGCTAGGGTTTAAGGTTGGAGCTAGCGACAGGGTTAGGGCTTGGAGCTAGGGTTTAAGGTTGGAGCTAGCGACAGGGTTAGGGCTTGGAGCTAGGGTTAATGTTGTGAGCTAGCGACAGGGTGTGGGCTTGGAGCTAGGGTTTAAGGTTGGAGCTAGCGACAGGGTTAGGGCTTGGAGCTAGGGTTAAGGATGGAGGCTAGCGACAGGGTTAGGGCTTGGAGCTAGGGTTTAAGGTTGGAGCTAGCGACAGGGTTAGGGCTTGAGCTAGGGTTTAAGGTTGGAGCTAGCGACAGGGTTAGGGCTTGGAGCTAGGGTTTAAGGTTGGAGCTAGCGACAGGGTTAGGGCTTGGAGCTAGGGTTGAAGGTTGGAGCTAGCGACAGGGTTAGGGCTTGGAGTTAGGGTTTAAGGTTGGAGCTAGGGACAGGGTTAGGGCTTGAGCTAGGGTTTAAGGTTGGAGCTAGCGACAGGGTTAGGGCTTGGAGCTAGGGTTTAAGGATGGAGCTAGCGACAGGGTTAGGGCTTGGAGCTAGGGTTTAAGGATGGACCTAGCGACAGGGTTAGGGCTTGGAGCTAGGGTTTAAGGTTGGAGCTAGCGACAGGGTTAGGGCTTGGAGCTAGGGTTTAAGTTCGGAGCTAGCGACAGGGTTAGGGCTTGAGCTAGGGTTTAAGGTTGGAGCTAGCGACAGGGTTAGGGCTTGGAGCTAGGGTTTAAGGTTGGAGCTAGCGACAGGGTTAGGGCTTGGAGCTAGGGTTTAAGGTTGGCGCTAGCGACAGGGTTAGGGCTTGAGCTAGGGTTTAAGGTTGGAGCTAGCGACAGGGTTAGGGCTTGGAGCTAAGGTTTAAGGTTGGAGCTAGCGACAGGGTTAGGGCTTGAGCTAGGGTTTAAGGTTGGAGCTAGCGACAGGGTTAGGGCTTGAGCTAGGGTTTAAGGTTGGAGCTAGCGACAGGGTTAGGGCTTGGAGCTAGGGTTTAAGGTTGGAGCTAGCGACCGGGTTAGGGCTTGGAGCTAGGGATTTAGGTTGGAGCTAGCGACAGGGTTAGGGCTTGGAGCTAGGGTTTAAGGTTGGAGCTAGCGACAGGGTTAGGGCTTTTTGTTTTAGTTAGGGTTAGGGTTTAAGGTTGGAGCTAGCGACAGGGTTAGGGCTTGGAGCTAGGGTTTAAGGTTGGAGCTAGCGACAGGGTTAGGGCTTGGAGCTAGGGTTTAAGGTTGGAGCTAGCGACAGGGTTAGGGCTTGGAGCTAGGGTTTAAGGTTGGAGCTAGCGACAGGGTTAGGGCTTGGAGCTAGGGCTACAGAGTTGATAAGCTTTCAGACGCCTGCTTTGTTTACATTTTGCTACATGCATCGCCGCGTGCCTCCTCTCAACCTGTCTACACCGCGATGGCCTAGTTTGCACACAATCATCTTTGAGGTGTAAATATTCAAAGTAAACAGCCGTCCGGTCGTAGCATCTGAAATCTGTTAAGCTCCTAGGGCAGCACGATTTGCATTCTACTGATCACAACACTTTGCATAAACTCCTGACTACATGGGCCGTGATATTTTAAAGTCTAAAATTAACCAGCCGTGGAGTTCCGGGTAGAGACCGGCACAGAACTCTGAGACATCGAAGAGTAAGGTTAAGTGTTCAGGGTTGGTGTTGGGGCAGGACTGCTTGAGACTTTATGGGTACTTGTATTTATCACACCTGAATCACACTGCCGTGGAAGGCTAAGCTTTATAACAGGCTTTATCATGCTGCAGTTTATTAGTACTTAACCAGCTGTGTTGTGGACAGTGTGACCCCTGGTTCCCATCACCACCACCATAAAGCTCACTCTACAATCAACCACTTCACACCAAACCGCTCTGAAACACAACGGCTTATAATTCATAATCTAGTAGTTGAGATATATCTTCATTTGGCGAATGTAATAAGAAAAATTGAAATGAAAACTTAATAAAATGTAATAAAATAACACATACAATAAAAAAAAAATAAAATAATAATAATAATAATAATAATAATAATAATAATAATAATAATAATAATAATAATAATAGCAATAAGATAAATAATAATAAGAAGAAGACGAATAGTGCCAAATATTATTAATAATAATAACGCCAAATATTATTAATAGTATTAATAATAATGCCCAATATTATTATTATTATTAATAATAATAATAATAATAATAATACCACCAATGATAACAACAACAACAACAACAACAACATCATTAATAATAATAACACCACCATCAAAGTTTTTAATTATATGCAACAAATAGGAGGAGTGTCGAGCGTTTCAGAAGGAGTGTTGAGTATGCTAGGAGAAGTGTTCTGAGTTTTAGTAGGAGAAGCGTTCAGGAGTGTTGAGTACGTGTGTAGAGAGTGTCAGGGGAAGTGTCGAGTGTCATACATGTATGCATTATATATAAACATTACATTTATTAATTTAACGAGAACCAACTTACAGGCTGTAGAAGTGTTACTTCACCAAACCGCACCCAACAACAAACGAACAGTAAAAGGAAAAACAGCTCAGCGAGTTTCAGACACACACTGGTGTATTCAGCCTCTCTGTGGAGTTACTACATGCCCTGCAGAAAAGAGGTCCTGCAGAGAGGTGCGGCGAAGCCGAGAGGTTCCTCGGTCTGAGGGCATGAGTCACCTCCCGCCAAAGCGCCAAAACCCACTCAGACTATTCCTTTGGAAAGATGCTCTGGCTACCAGTGCAACACTACCAGCTAATGCTCAGGGGCGCAACTAGACGAGGGCGTACTACACACGGTTTCACAAGCCTATCAGACAGACAGGCGCAGGATTTTAGAGTCCATGAAAAGGCCGTTTTAACACAGACTCTAATGACTCTAAAGAACTGCGGGCAAAACTAATATGAGAAATATATAAGATATAATATTTAAAAAATTAAAATCTGACTTCTAAAATTAATGCAGATCAATAAACTAATATCATTCAGATGGTCAAAAAAAACCAAGCGCCACCCAAAGTCACAAAACACTGATTAACTACGCCTGATGTTTAATCTAGCTTTAATAAATCCAGTGGCAGACGTCCCCAAAGCAGCGCAGACAGACTTTAAACAACAATAGGTTAAAGCTGGCCTTCCTGCAGAAAGCTGATTGGTTCAAATTTAGACGCAGCAGGCCAATGAGCATGCAGAGACACACATTCAAGAATAAACAGGCACGCTTTCCCCGGACCACCCCCCCCTGCCCCCGTCCTGCTTTTACTTTGACCTCCAAGTCCACTCTGTGGTCCTCTCAGAAAGAAAGAGGCAGCAGATTTCCTTTATCATGTAGATGGTGCTTCCAGCTGCCTGAACAATGGGGGCCTTGCACATGCCGGCTGCTTGGGTTTCACAAATGGGCCTCTGCCCAAGAACAGGGCTTCTCTGCGTCTGTTTGGTGTGAGAGTGTGTGTGTGTGTAGGATGAGAACACAAAGGCCCGGCTAACTTTCCCCTGTTTTGTGTAGGCGTTGTGGGGGTGGCTCACCATGCCCTCAAAGCCGACTCGGTAAAGGTTCTTGGCCCCGTTGTCCCAGAGGACGTAGGCTGCACTGTGGGGGCTGGCTGCACTCCAGTCCTGGATCTCCGTCACCTGGTGAAGAAGAGAAGCGGGAAGACGCCATCAGCCGTTTGCACACTTATTCTTTTTCAGTTTAGAGGGTAAATAAACTCTCTTTGTCTGAGATTCAAAGACATGGACACCACACCTGAGGTTCACTTAAAAACTTAATTTAAAATAACTTACTTAATATGTATTAACTCAGAACTGAACTCTTAAAGAGTGAGCAGGTATGCTACACATCCCGCGTTACCCACGGGACCAAATAACCAACTCAGTAGAAGTGAGCACTGAACCACAGAAACACCAAAACCCCAGCAGCAGACACTACATCTCATGGTACATGAGATACATCCAGTACAGCACTACAACGGTCCAAACTAGAAAGTCAACTGGCTCCAAATATAATCAGTAGACCGAAGTGGAGCTGAGAGATGAATATTTAACCTTAACACTTTTCATTATTACAGCCTTCACCAACATCGCAGCCCAACACACTGGCCACCTTTACATGGAGGTAACACTCATGTCGTCCAAAGGTGCTATTGTTTGGTCCAGTAATTCACTGTTCCAAAGGTTCTCCTGAGCACTTTACCACAGCTGTCAGTTTACAGGGGGTCTACAACCAGCACCTCCCCGAGCAGAGCATCAGACACTCACTACTGATGCACACTGCATGGACCATTTCTATCTGCATATTCAATGTGACTCAAATATAGTGCGGTATTTGCTGCTGCACCTCATCACCTGTACAGCCCCTGTCTGGGCAGTCGGAGGGTCGCCGGTTCGATTCCCTGAGCCTACAGTAACGACTGAGGTGCCCTTGAGCAAGGCACCCAACCCCCCACTGTTCCCCGGGCGCCGTGGATAGGGCTGCCCACCGCTCCGGGTAAGTGTGCTCACTGCCCCCTAGTTTGTTCACTAGTGAGTGTGTATGTGGGTGTTTCACTAAAAAAAAACGAGCGTGTGCGAGTGTGTATGAGTGTGTACGAGTTTACGCGAGTGTGTGCAAGTGTATATGAGTGTGTGCGAGTGTGTGCGAGTGTATATGAGTGTGTATATGAGTGTGTGCGAGTGTGTATGAGTGTGTGCGAGTGTATGTGAGTGTGTGCGAGTGTATGAGTGTGTACAAGTGTGTGTGAGTGTGTACGAGTGTGTGCGAGTGTGTACGAGTGTGTACGAGTGTGTACAAGTGTGTGCGAGTGTGTGCGAGTGTATATGAGTGTGTACGAGTGTGTACGAGTGTGTACAAGTGTGTGCGAGTGTATATGAGTGTGTACGAGTGTGTGCAAGTGTGTATATGAGTGTGTGCGAGTGTATATAACGTAGACTTCTGGCTCTACGTTTTAAAGGTGCCTGATTTAATCCAATAACCCAGAGCTGGTACACTACCTGTCAATCTCTCTCACCAGTTTCCAACAACCAGACACCAATGTGCTGGCACCACAAGTAACTAGCAGTCTGGCTCGCTCACCGTGTTCAGTGTTAATGCCCCAAAGCAGAAAAGGCGGACATCCTGCTCTGTGGCAAATAACCACCGTTTAAAACAAGGTCATGGTAACCATCAGACGAATCAACCTCAGGGCTGCACCATCAGGTTTACATTCACGATAGGAGACCGATTTACCTCAACCAGGCCCAGACAGGAACACCCCACCACACTAGCAGCACAAAGCCTAACAAGTGTTGATCTGTGCTGGGATCGCACACTCGCGCGCACACTCAGGAGACCAGTAATCTAACAACTGACCATTAAGAAAACATGTGCACCGATCAAAAACGACACTAAGCTCCCTCCCTGTTCCACCAGGAAACCTGGGAGAGCCACGTGTTTGGTGCGGACGACAGATTACAAAGCAACACAGCAGCTCTGAGGTGAAAAAGTTTTTCACAACTCTCGCTGTGAAGTTTGCTGCAACAACGCCTGGTCAGTACCAGCCCCAGCTCTCCAGAACAAGAGTCCCTGCAGTTTTTATAGTGAATATAATCCCATTTAATCCCTATTTAAATCATTCAACCCTACACCCTGGCCCAGCACTGTGTGGGCAAACACCCATATAAAATCCATAACCTGTCCAAGCATGAAGAACCGATTGAGATATCACTGTGTGCAGCATCTCCTCATACGTCCTACCTACAGATCAGCCCAAGCATGCCATCAAGATCGGCAGGTGAGACGAACAGCACTGGATCCTTTATTAGCTTAACACTGAAACTGATCTCAAAAATGCCTTTCAAAGTTAACAACAACAACAACAACAACAACAACAACAACAACAACAGTAAAAAAAATAGAAACATGCCATTTGATTTATTTCAACCAGACCAGTTCAACATTTAACAGTGGGGCTGTAATGGTACATTATCAGGAGCCTAGCTCTCCTCTCAGACCCCCTCTCAAGCTCCACTAACCACCCACCAAGCCTTTCAGTGAGTTATCAGTTCTGCCGTCAGCTAGCCCTTCATTAACGGTCAGTTTCCGACCACCGCACCACAGGACACCCTTGTTCGGCGCACTGCTCAGAAGCTCTTTAATACATCTCATTACTGCCCTCACAGCGGCCCTAACACTCTTCACCTCCAACAGTACCGAAATAAGACGTTCTCAGCAGGGACGCAGCGAAATAAACAATTCTGGCCAAAACAGAAAATGAAATATTTGGCCGAAGCCCGAAAATTGAACACCAATTTTTAGGGTCGTTCAACAGCCTACATGTACTTTGTGTCTTTGTTTTCAAACAAAATAACTTTTACTAAACTGCAGATTAAACAGGTTCACTGAACCAGACACGCCAACAAAGCTTTTAAATGTCAGCCATTTTAAATAAATAAATAAATAAATAAAGCTAAACAAAATAAAACCCCGCCCAGTCGACATGAGGGCACCTCACTCCACGCTGGTCACATTGTTGTAAAATTGGGGTGTGTGCTTCTATACAGAGAATGCGAATGTGTGTGCGCGCCGGGAAGCCTCTGTCTGCCTCGCTGTAGCGGCTCTGTCCTGGTCTTTACTCTGTCTGAAGCTCTGTTGGCTCGAATGCTTGAAACCGAATAGAAGCCGGGAAGTGTCGGCGTGCTCCGGTGTGTCTCTGCCCGACTCCGGTGGAGAAATCAACCAATCAATGTTTATTTGTATAGCGCTTTTTACAACCAACGTTGTCTCAAAGCAGCTTCACAGAAAATCAGTTTGTTATATATAAGAAAATGAAAGAAAAAAAAAACCAAAAAAAAAAAAAAAAACACAAAGTTAAATGAACAGACATTTGAGGGTGGGGGGGTGGCCAAAAACCGGGTCCAAGCCCCCCTTGAGCAAGCCAGAGGCAACAGTGGCAAGGAAAAACTCCCTTGAGTAAGGAAGAGACCTCGAGAGGAACCAGGCTTAAGGGCGGAACCCAACCTCCTCAGGTCAAACCCGGATAAGACGAGAAACTACCAGGAGAAGATCTATTAGATCCAGTCTGATTAGTCCAGGAGGGAGTAACTGCAAGATGGAGCCGACCCATAGATAGAGTTCATGATCAGAGCCAGACTCAGGTCAGTGTAAAGGTTAAAGGTTAATAAGGTGCTAAAGGAAGTATTAGCCTTGGAGTGTTGGAGCCAAGCACAAGTTCCACTCCGGTTCCCGTCGATATCCGGGAACTACAGAAAGTCACCAGCGTCACTAAAATCATCATTCAGAAAAAATATTCCGTATTTTTGGTTTAAGTAATTTCACGGAGGAGGAAGAAACAGGAAGAGGCTTCCCTGGAAGAGAAGAGCTGTTTATTTACCGGCTGGTGGCATCAAGTGGCGTTTTGGATCGTGTCTGGTGTCGTGCATAAATTTGCAGCCGTGAATTTTCAGCATTATTTATAAGAGTAAACAGTGAGTCAGCTCGCAGCACGCCGGCCTCTAAATTCCCCAGCAGAGACCGTTGGGTTTAATGGCCCGTACAACAACAACATGCAGGACGGTGATCTAACAGCAGCTGAAACCGTGTTTACTGCGAACTCTGATGGAAAGGGCAGGCCTAATTCACAGGAAGTGCTTTGTTGCAGACGCAGATCAATCAAACAGCTTGGCCGTGGTAGAGTGGGGGGAGTTTGGGATGGTGACGAGTGTCTCACGTCTTGTAAAATTTTTGTTTTCTTGAATGTCTATTTGTTTGGCACTTCTGGGCCACTGTACCTTAATGTACAAAGAGGACGTGTTCTTGTGTTTTGTCAGAAGGCCAGCTCTCCTGACTGAATGCCTACAGGTATTTGACTTCTAACCTATAGGTTTCACAACCCTGATCATAACCCTGTTCCAAAGGTCAGGCCCTGTTGTACACATACACACTCAAACACATACACACTCTTCTACACATGCACTGATATCAGAGCTTTCTAGGAAATTGTAATTATGGGCACAGAAGGACAGTGTAGCGTAAAGGCATCATGGCTAGCACCATGGCAACATCTCAGCTTTTACTTTAGTCTTTGGTGTGGCCAAGATGTCTGGATCTGGGTCTGTGCAGGTCTGAAATATTGTACTTTTAATGGTGTCGAACGTACCAATAAACTGAAAACCGACATCTCAGATGGTGGTTGGGGTTGGGGTAGCTCAGTGGGTTAACACCACTACTCAGGGTGCCACCTCTACGTGTGGGAGATTGGGGTTCGAATCCCAGTCTGGGTGTCTATGCTGAGCTACACCAACTACGTTGGCCTACCTGTAATCATTAACCTTGTAAGTCGCTCTGGATAAGAGCGTCAGCTAAATGCCTTAATGTAAATGTTAGACACTCAAACTACACCGACTCGAGACAGCTTCGTAGCAAACCTGGCTACAGCGCCAAAGAAAGGAAGGAAGGAATCAACCCACAGGAATGAAACTTGGTGGGCGGGTTTGACATCATGATACATGCTAATGATTGAAGTTTCCGTGCATGTGACGTAAGCGAGGCCTGGCTTTATCTCTTTATCTGAATGTCCCACTCAGCAAGCAGTGATGTCCTTCACGAGTCATCATGTTAGTGCCAGCACCATGGGAGACAGCTTGATGTTGCGACGCCTGTCCTTAACACCACGTCAACGTCACCCAAGACTGCAATGGTGTCGAGCCAGACTGTCATGGAGTGACTCAGAATGGCAGCGGGTCATCTTCACTGATGAGTCCCGCTTTAGTCTTGGTGGAGACGCCCAACGGATCCATGTGTGAAGGCACCGTGGTCAGCGCAGTCACACGTCCAGAGGAAGACTTCCATGTTTTCAGTTTTTCCTGTTCTTTCACTTTCTCGCTCCGTGCTCTTTATTTATTTGTATTCATCATTTTCCTTTTGGGGTTTTCCACCCCTACTACTCTTGTATGTTGTAGGCTTCATCTACATAGGGGAGGTCTAATCTACAAACTGTTACTAATGGGCCTGTTAACTTGTAGGTGGTAATGGGAGATCCATTTTGGAGATAAAGTGTCATATCTCGTCACGTACGTGTATGACTAGAAGAACTAGGGAACAGTAATTCTGAGCGGCTGTAAAAAGAATACGCGTTAAAACAAGAAGTGTAACTAAATCATCATCTCATCCGAGCTGTATGTGATGTAATGTGTGTGTTGAATAAAATAAGAGCTACAAAATAAACGTAAATAAATAACTATGTTCTCTATAGATCACACTGAAGCACATGCACTGTAGAGCTACTGTTTGTCTGGTGAATTAAAAAAACTGGAGTGAGAAATAAAACACTGGGCCTGTGCAGAAACTGAAATCTTATATTTCAGTGAGATGCCTGAAGAGTGTGTTGACTTATTCACGCCTAAGTCACCAACATAAGGTGTGATCTGTTACCTGCACAAGGTTTAGGAGTTACAAGCACAACTTCATTTACCTTTCCTCTTCTGCCGTTGCCCCCATCCTGGTCCTCCCATTGCCAGTCCACTCCCCGAACCACTCGACCTCCAGCAAAGATGCCACGGGCTGTGATCTTCTTTGATTTGCGCCGAGACTCCAAAAGCACCCTAATAAGAAAAGACAAGAATGCTTTTAAATAAATAAATAAATAAATAAATAAATAAACGATGCTATAAACGTCACATGAAGAACTGAAGGGGTTCACACAGAATGCTTGAGAACACACTCGGGAACGATTCTGGGCTCGTTTCACCGTACTGCTTCGACACACGAGTACACCATCCGATACGTGGTCTGTAAAATTTCCAGCTTCTCTCATTTGCTGCCTTCTTTTTTTGTTTTCTTCCTCAGATACAAACACTCAAGCGCCAAATAGCATCACTTCTTGTCTACAACGGTTCTTTCCCGCCAGCACAAAACCTGAAAAGGGAAGTAACGTCATGAGTCTGGTATGATAGAACAACTGAATCAATCACAACACCGGAAGTGGATGGTTTCCACAAACCTAGCAGACTATAAAAGGAGAGTTCCCGGGAAGCAAATTCCAGGCCACCGATTTCAAAAGAACCAGAGATCGGTCGTCTGGACTGCTCCCAGGTCTGAAAACCACATACAGGACACAGCAAGCAGTCCTGGGTCCATATACCAGCGACAGTGTGAACAGAGCCTACACGTGTCCCAATGAGATCAACCGATCCATCCTTCAACTCTCTTCCAGAATGCTGTGTCTCTGTCTGGCTGTTAAATAAAGCAAAACTGCAGGTCATGACTTTGAATATGTCCCCCGGACACTTAAGCAAGAACACCTCTATCTACACTCATTGCCTTTTTAGACTGTAGTCCATCTGTTTCTCTGTATACTTCATTACCCTGTTATTCAATTGTCAAGACCCCCACAGGACCACCACAGAGCAGGTAATATGTGGGTGGTGACCACAGCGTCATTGCTGGACTGATAAACGTCCACCAACCAAAACTATTTAGCCAACAACGTGCTGTGGGCAGCGTCCTGTGGGCAGCGTCCTGTGGGCAGCGTCCTGTGGGCAGCGTCCTGAGTCCACTGATGAAGGACTAGAGGATGACCAACACTGCACTGTGCAGCAGCAGATGAGCTATCGTCTCTCACAGTCCATCTACAAGGTGGACCAGCAAGGTAGGAGTGTCTAATAGAGTGGACAGTGAGTGGACACAGTGTCTCAACACTCCAGCAGCACTGCTGTGTCTGATCCACTCCAGCACCACACGCACTAACACACCACCACCATTGTCGGTGTCACTGCAGTGCTGAGAATGATCCATAATACCTGCTCTGTGGTGGTCCTGTGGGGGTCCTGACCATTGCAGAACAGGGTAATACAGTATACAGAGAAACAGATGGACTACACCTACTGAACTGTACACCTACAGAGTGTCCTATATGGTCAGTGAGTGTAGATACAGGGAGCTGTACCTAATGAAGCTGTCAGTGGATGTACATTAGAAAGCTGCATAATATACGCAGCAGAGGAAACTCATAGAAAGGCCCAAAGTTCTCAAATGTATTAATCCTAAACAACTTTAATTATAAACTCAAAACTAAGAATTATATCTGGAACATGATGTTCTGATTTTGTCCTAAAATGTTTAGTGCTGGATTCCCAACACACACCAAAAAAAAAAAACAACAACAAAAAAAAAAAAAAGCCCTCAGTATGCTAGTCTACCATCTGGATACCACTCCATGCAGAACCACAACATTCAGGGAAGCAAGTCTACCAGATGTCTGTCTCCGACGCTCAGAGCTGTGCTGCTATAGACGTTCATTCTCCTCCAGTACCTCTGCAACTGTTTTGACACGAGAGGCGGAGTAGAACCCGGAGTTACTGAATCAGACTCCTCCTTTATATACACAGCACATGACCGACAAACATTCAGCTCACAGCAAATGAACATGCTGCTCCTCAGCACCTCGAGCCTACAGGACAAAGATACACTAACTGGAGTCCTTACGGCACCAGGTACTAGGCTTAAATGTTTACAGGGAAAAGATATAGTTTTATTTATCATTTATTTTAGAAGGAAAGTTCATTAAAACAATGAGCTTATGAATAAGATAACTCTTTCTAGTCTGCAGTGTTGCAAATGGACAACACCCCCTCAAACCCAAGCTCCTAAAAACTACTGAAGAGTTAGCTGTGTGATTCATAAGCTGAATAATCAAATAATCATCTCAATAATCGACAGGTTATATACACCAAATAAAAATAGTCACTTGTTAAGGCTCCAATCAACATGATCAGAAAGCGTACTCTACCACAACACAGAAAATTTAAATATCGCTGCTGCCAAAAGGAAAACAAGCATCTCGAAAATGGCAACTTTACAGGAAACCTTTTCATTTGAATGGAAGTCAATGGAACCAGACGTTTCCCCAAGCAGCTGGGCCATTTCTGTTGGTCTGTTCACCACGTACGTTCACACAGTGTAAACAGCAGCTGCTGTGTTTAAATGAGTCACAAAAGTCAAAACCGACAAATATGGAGATCTATGTTTTCGTTTGGGCAGCAGTGATATGATAGTGACTCATCTTCATCCTTCTATCTTATTCTTCAGGAGTGGGAACGATGGCGCACGGGCAGGAGGAAAAACACCACATGAAACACACGATCTGAGCGTTTACACTCACGGCCGCGAACCGGATACGTGTCTGACTGTGGACCACAACCGCCACAGCCCAAAGGAAAACAAGCATCTTCAAAATGGCTACTACACAGGAGACGGCAAAAACCCAATGGAAGTCAATGGGACCAGACGTCATACCGAGCAGTCCTGGGCCATTTCTGGTGTTCCATTCACCACGTAACGCTCTCACAGTGTAAACAGCAGCTGCTGTGTTTAAACGATGCATAAAAGTCAAAACCGACAAAAATGGAGATACATGGTTTTCATTGGCCGGTGACGACATGCAGGCAGCCATATTGCCCACCTCCACATCCTCTATTCACGGAGCACATGAGCACAGTAGGACTATTAACTGGGAGCACTATACGCCTGCACATCAGCAATGGTAATAAAGAGTAGTGAAGCACCGGAATAAAATGTTTTAGCCGAAAACGAACAAAATGAAACATTTGGCCGAAGTCTAAATACAGAACACAGTTTTTCACCAAATTTAATTAAACTTTCATTAATAAATAAAACATACTTCATGCATTTTTGTTTTGGTTACCATAGAAAACCTATTACCAAACTGCAGATTAAATATACAGGGGTTGGACAATGAAACTGAAACACCTGGTTTTAGACCACAGTCATTTATTAGTATGGTGTAGGGCCTCCTTTTGCGGCCAGTACAGGTGCGCCAGTACAATGCGTCAAGTTGGTCTTGGGAATGACATACTACTGCGTCCTGCACAAGTGGTCAGAGGGACTTTAAGCCATTCTTCTTTGCAGGATAGTGGCCAGTCACTACGTGATGCTGGTGGAGGTTCGTCCTTCTTGGTGGGTATGCTGACATTACCCTGGATACCGTGGCTTCTTGGTACATCACAAAGACTTGCTGTCTTTGGTCACAGATGCGCCAGCAAGACGTGCACCAACAGTTTGTCCTCTTTTGAACTCTGGTATGTCACCCATAATGCTGTGTGCATTGCAGTATTTTGAGCAGAACTGTGCTCTTACCTGCTAACTGAACCTTCACACTCTGCTCTTACTGGTGCAATGTGCAATTAATGAAGATTGGCCACCAGGCTGGTCCAATTTAGCCATGAGACCTCCCACACTAAAATGACAGGTGTTTCAGTTTCATTGTCCAACCCCTGTACCTACTGAACACTGAATCTCTTAATCTCCCAGCAGACACACCAACAAAGCACAATAGGACTTCAACATATCACCAACAAAACCATCTCAGCCTCCGTGTCTGCTGCACTCACAGAGAGCGTCTCCCTCCACGCTGGTCACCATTAGGTTGCAGTGTTGTGAAATTGGGGTTCGTGTGTCTTTACGGACACACCAGTAGAGAACGAGTACCTGTGTGCTGAGTAGCTGCTGTCTGTCTGCCTTGCTGTAGTGGCTTGGTTAGCCTAGAACAGATGGCGCTAGCTCTGAAGCTAATAAGCAGAAGTTCGTCTCTGGTTCCCGTCTACATCGGAAACTAGAGAAAGGTAACAGCGTCAGTACAAACGTCATATCCCGTATAAACTATACGGCCCTCCACTTATTTCGCCGAACACCGCAAGAATAATATCAGCCGGCAAACATTCGGTGCATCACTAATGAAGACAGCTGGATCCGGATCTGACAGCCTGTACTAATTCGGAACGACACTGTGGAAAACAGCAGTCAGAAGCCGAAGACTACTGAAGACGGCGGGACGTTAAATCCACAAGCCAGAAGACATAAACACGTCCGTGAAGTAATCCTCACAGCTCCTGTATTCTCCTCTCCTCTCACAAGTCCTGACTTGATGACGGATGTCTTGCAGCTGCAGCACAGAACCCTGTTTCACAATCTAGCACGAGGTATTCAGTCGGCATAATCACCACTGTCCCGGAGACAAGACCCTCTGAGGAGATCACACCGGGCCTGTCACTGTTAGTGACGGGGCAACACCACCATTACCCTATTCACATATGCCCACTAACTAGTCCTTCAGTTTTCAAGTTTTCACAACGTTCCACCTCCGGAATGTTCGGTCTGATCAGGAATGGTGGGCTTGTCCACAGATTTCTGATCCAAGTGACGGTTTGTGGGAAAACTCCAAAAAGAAATTCCGAATACTTTCCCAGAATCCTATTCATTTATCCACTAACCAGTCCTGCAGTTTTACGATTTCACACCATTCCACCACCGGAATGTTCGGTCTGATCAGGAACGATGTGCTTGTCCACAGCGTTCCGATCCGACGGGCGGTTTCCGGGAAAACAAAACAAAAAATTCCAAATATTTTCCCAGAATGGGAAGAATGAATGGGGTGGGAGAAGTACATCGACTGTACTTCTGCATGACCACCAGACACTCTCTCATGGAGCACAAATTCAATGTTGCTCTGACCCACATTCGTCTGTTTGTCCCCCTCACCCCAGACCCCATCACTCGTTTCTCCCATAGAGTCCCATTCATATTCAACACCATTCACCCCTATACTCATGTGTACTCTACAGCCGCCAGACAGCATGTACTCACTCAGGGCAGATCCCCAAATTCTATCCACGGCCATACTGACCCGCACTCCTCTATGTGTCATTTACCCATCCCTCGTTCCTCCCATATTCATTTTAAAGCAACATCACTCTGCATGTATTCTTGTGTCCACCAAGTAGACCCCTAGGTTTCAAGCTACCCACACCGTTCCAACTCCAAAACGTTCAGCACGATCCCTTTTCCATTATGAATGAACAGAATGGAAAAGTGCATGCTCATCTACCGCACTTCTGCTCGACCTAGAGGCACCGTTTCCGATGCACCATCTCATGGCAGACCCCCGAGTCCTAATTCAATGTTGGTCCGTGCCCCCCTCATCTGTTTGTCCCCCATCCCCCAGACTGCCATTCATGTTCACCCCCATTCCAACCCTATTGTTTCCGTAAACCTACATCCACCAAGCTGCATGTAGTCACTCGGGGCAGATCCCCAAACTCTAATCCACAGCCATCCTGACCCGCACTCCTCGATGTGGCGTTTATTCATCCCTCGTTGTTCCCATAGCACCCTCCTCCATCCGAGCAGGAAGCATCTAAGAGCCCAACCATTCTAGTTTCA
The DNA here is from genome assembly GCA_024036415.1 of Prochilodus magdalenae. Lineage (NCBI taxonomy): Eukaryota > Metazoa > Chordata > Actinopteri > Characiformes > Prochilodontidae > Prochilodus > Prochilodus magdalenae. The sequence continues at coordinate 90,007 of JAMWET010005073.1, read as the reverse complement.
TTCAGGAAACTTTTCTAGTTAGTGATCTCTCTTTCTAAATAAAGTGTTTTCCTTGTTATTGTTCTCACAGTGATGCGTTTATGATCTGAAAGCCACTGCATGGTTTGATATCGGTTAATTTTAACACTTCAGTCCATCTTTTCTGTTTGCATTGTTTCAAAAACTGCCATAATAATCTGAGGATTACTCTGGATTATAACAGACAGTGGCAGCGTCTACAGCACAACTCCTCAGGAGTCAGATGAGCCCATCCTCAACCACATCCTGGGCTTTTCAGTCCAATTCTGCCTATTCAAGTCAGCACTGAGCTCTCTGAAGACGCTGAGCTTTTGATCCTGTCTGTAACGTGTAAACGACAGGCAGAATTACTGCCACATAGTCACACAGAGCGGACTTAGCAGCTGGCAAGCAGAGTTCGATTTGGCCTCCTCCTTCAAAGGAAACACCCCGCAATACCTTTACAGCAAAAAAGAGACCCCCCCTCAAGCCACGGTCGTAACCCGATATCTATCAACTCTCCCGAGGGAAAGGGAGTTACACGTATCTGAAAAGAAACCAGCTGCTGAACCAACCTATTGTTTCCCGTCTCGTGTTGAGGGCAGTTGGATGGATGGCAGCCACGAGTGCGGTCCCACCAACTGCTGGCCTTTTTTGTTAGGATAATGAAGTCACCATATGCCCAAGAGTCAGCCAATGGACTTTAGTAAACCCAGTAAAAGGAAGAACAAGTACAAAAACAATAGGGTTCCAGCACCTTCGGTGCTTGGCCCCCTAAAAACTAAATTAAAAATGGTTTCTCTTTTTCATCCGGTAAGTTTGAGAGACGTGGGAGCAAACACGGTGATGCCGTGCGAGTTAGAGGTTAATCTTAATTAGGGCACTTAGTTAGAGCCAAATTCATAGTAAAAAAAAAAAAAATTAATAATAATAATAATAATAATAAAAAAAAATAAAAATAAAACACACACACACACACACAACAGGAGTTCGGTGGTGGGTGTAGTGTATATCCATCTCTAATCCAGACGTCAAATAACTGATGAATCTACTAGGAACAGAAATTCAGTTGTCACTTGAGCTTTACAGTCGCTCACCTTAGCCTAAAGCCTTCCTCTCAGAAGAATAAAACGACCTGCTTCGCCTGATAAACGAGAGCCGGGACGATTTTACTGACTGCTATAACCTGAAGCTGTTGTGTCTGAGGTGTGAATCTTGACACTGTGGTCTGAGGATGTCCTAAACCGTGCACCGCACCAACGACACCACAGAGACGTGTGCCTTGAGGGCAGAAAGCAGCAGACAGCAGCTCGTCCTAGCACACAACGACCACCACAAAGAGTAATACTGCAGTACACGAGCCGCAGAGAAACGGTTTGAACCGGTCTAATATGCCAGGGGAACCAAAACTTCACGCCAACATCGCTCCCTCTCCTCATTCACAGACAATGCAAAACCTAGGATGATTGACTTGCGCTACAGTCTTGTGATCGACCAAAGGGTTTGGCCCCCGACAATGTTCATGAACACATAACCCATCAATAATAGATAACAGAAACGATTGGATCTCTGGAACCCCAACAGCTAGCAGATCCAGACCAGGCTGATCCAAAAGGGAAAGCTTACAGGTAGCACCCGGAGCGTATTCCACAAAGCAGGATTACTCAGTTAGCCAGATACGAGGACCGTAGAACGGTGATTTGGCTCTTTTCCTACTAGACAGGCTTGACTTGAGTTATCTGGCTAACTTGGCAACCCTGCTTTGTGGAATATCACCACCCCTAATAGAGTTTGGTGGGGTCTTTTCTAGCTTGGCCAAGTGACTAGCGTGCTACTCGATTCAGGAAGAGCTCTGCGTCTCAGGTTCCAGTCAGGCTCCTCCGAAACGCCAGAGAAGGTTCCTTATTTGTGGTGAAATAATTGTGGAACATTTCTATGAGCTCCATTCATCACGAAAAAAATTCACACAACACAAAGGCCAGCTATGCCCCTTGGGGGAATGGGAGCGTCAAGGTTTTGAGAACGGGAACAATACAAATCTTTAAAAAAAAAAAAAAAGAAAAGAGGAAAAGACAGTTAGAAGAAAAAGGCTTGGGTTTTTTACCAAAGTTAAACAGAACATGGAGGTCCTCCACACAGCAGGATTTCTCAGTTAGTCAGATAATTAAAGCCTATAGATGACGACGGTCCAATCTGAACGTCCCTCAGCTCTCTTCCTATTAGACCAACTTGACTGTGGGGTTACGATATGTGGCCAAGTGGGTCTGCGGAATATCCCCAAATGCCCCCCACCACCAAGCCCACCAAAGACACTGCTGCACTGAAGGCTTCAACTTCAGTGGCCCTTCCGTGTCAGCCCTGTGCGGCCATGCAAACAGCTTGTCGTGGAAACAGAGGAGTGTGTTCCTTCCTCATGTAAGCGCACTTGAGACAGTCTGATAGACTAATAGACTACTCTGGCCTGAGGGTCACTGTGGCATGTAGTAGGGATGTACATCACAACGCGTACACGTCCAACCCTCACGCTGCAGGACACGCAACGTTAAGTAGGACAAATAAAATATAACGTCATGCCACAGCTTTTCTGCTGCCTAATACAAAAGAAAAACTCGCACGTTATTAATAAACACGACGGAGAAAAATTACAATGGCTCCCTTTCCAGAAGGTACACATCCAAATACAACACATCCCAGAAAGAACAATACATCACAGGAGCAATACAGCGCAGGGTACTGTATTATGAAGCACCCCATCACAGTGATTTAACAGAACCGGTGCTTTAGCTCAGGTCCAAGTTAATCCTGTCCGTCCACACAGGTTCATGAATCACAGAACCAAGATGGCGGAGGGTGTAGATAAGCTGTGAGTGTTTGTGCCGTTATTCCAGATGTGTGTTTATATCCAGAAAGCAAGCACAGATCAACTACTGAAGATGAGATGGAGAAGAGGACCACTTCAGCAGACCACTGGTAGGTCTTTCCCGATGTGGAACGGATTCCGTTCTGGTTGGCACGTTTAATTTTGAAGCGTTTGGCGCATGTCCAGCAAAAATAAACAGGCCTGGAAACTTAAGAACAGTAGGTTCCTCAGCACGAACCGTGAGAGCACCTATGGGCGTGTTCTTATTGAGGAAAGGCAAAAAGGACAGCCAGTGGTCTGCTGGAGAACCTCTTCTTCTCAACTCCAGTAGTCGACCCCTGCTTGCTTCCTGGATATGAGCAAACATCTGGAATAACAGCCCAAACACTCGCAGGTCATCTATACGCTCCGACATCTGGGTACGACTGTTTACTACTGCTGTATAATCCCCTTTGCTGACGTTGATGATCCTCCTTTGAGGATCTTTGGCTTCAGTAAAAGTTGGTGCAAACGCAGACTGGTTTCCTGGACTGCACCAAGGTTCTAAGAAGCCTGAACAGAAGCGGACCTTCATTGCCTTCTCGTTCCTCAACAACTGATGCCCCTAAGGAATTCATCAGAGCTTGTGCTGAACAATCTACTGTTCTTTGGTTCTAGTTGAGAACGTATCAGGTTCTAAACTAAATTTTTGAAAGAAATGGACCAAACTGCACAAACTGGAACAGACCCCATTTTACATTTGTGGAAAATGGCTAACAGTAACTTCCAGCGCACCGGTTAGACCAGGACAACAAAGCTCAGTGTTTATACGCTGCTAGGATTGTGTGAAGGTTGAGCTGTCCCTGAGATAACCTTAAAAAAACATTCCATGGCTGCATTCCCAATGATTCGTATCCTGAAATACAGAAACCTGAACAAACCACACCACGCGTCCGCCTCCTCACCCACCCTACTGTACAGCCTGAGGTTTCTGAGCCCAGCAGCAACTCAATACAAATCCTTGAGCCACTTTAGTTTCCTGATTCCCTTCGTTAAACACACTGATCTTATAAAATCCATATCTTCTCCAACAGCTGATACACCCACATCACCACAGAGTGCGTAGGATTGGCTAATCTGTTGCCTGGCAACAAAATAAATAAATAAATAAAAGACCCTCGCCTATAAAATCATGTTTGGACCCATAAGCTCACACAGACCGTCCATAACAGGATTCTCAGCACCAGCACCTTTACCGAGCCCTCAGCTCAGCCAGACAGTATAGCTGATTGGCGAACTGGCCGGAGCCTTCCTCACCTCTCGCTGCCCGGCGTGGTAATACGATAGAACCGGTGCCGCAGGTGGTGTTTGTCGCCATGGTAACAGGTGGTGCACAGGTCATAGTTGGTGCACTCGGCACACTTCCAGCGAATGCCGATGATCGGCTGCTGCCGGCAGGTGTCGCACATGGTGCCATCGTGCTTGATACCTGCAAGACAAAATTAGGAATATGTTAGGATGGAGCACTAAAGGCCTGGAGACCACAGCGCGGCAGGCTTTCAAAAAGTCAGGACGGAACATCCGTAGTTTCTAGGACGTCCTGTATGAATCGTTACAGCAGGTACATGTTTAATCCTCGACTGCAGTCAGACTTGTGATGAGCAATACCGCTTTGTGTCTGAGAGACCATCCGGTCGTGTACTGGAGGTCGGGGGAACCAGCCTTGTGACCGGAGGGACACCAGTTTGACTCCTTGAACTGACAGGACACGACTGAAGTGCCTTTGATGCAAGGCACCCAATGCCTAACTACTGCCCAGGCACCACGGATAGGGCTGCCCACCCCTCCGGGCAAGTGTGCTCACTGCCCCCTAGTGTGTGCCTGGGTAAGAGCTCTTGAAAGAAAAATGAGACGTCCGGTCTGTTAAGCATGAATGGGAAATGGACATCCATCTACTGGTCTTTCCTCTGGAAATGCACCGTTCTAATTATGGCTGTGTTCATGTACACAGTACCGAGGCTTCTGATTGTTCAGACTCGCCTACAGGTGGTTCACAACACGCTCTGTCTATTGTATTAGCCTGTATTTCCCCACTTTAATTTTGTTGTAGCAGCATAGGTAATAATGTAAGCTGTAATTAAAAATAATAATAATAATAATAATAATAATAATAATGCATATCTTGCAACTTGAAAATTGCACCCTCAAATTGTGATTTCAATGGACCATTAAATAATCGTTCAATAACAGAGAACGGGTTGGAAATCACCAAACGCTGCACATATGATATCAGTGATATCACTGTGATATTTCAAAAGATGGAGATGTGCAGAGGATAGCAATAACATTGTTTACATACATGGATATTTGCATATACATGCCAATGGATATATATGTATATGTATATACACCCTTAAAATAAGGGTTCTTCAAGTAATCATCATCATCAAGCAACACTCAAACATCCCTTTCATAACCAGAAACAGACCCCATATGAACCTCTTTGGATAAAGACTCCATAAAGGCTATAACTGCTCTCAAGCAGACATCGTAACAATAGAACCCTTCGGGTGCTATACAGAACCTTCCCCTAAAATGTTCTCTATAGAACCATCCACAGCACTTGCTCTATTAATATAATTAGCCATTCCACGACCCTTCAATCTGAATCATATTGGCGTGTTCACAGTTCTATACAGAACCATTTTCTTTACTAAGGACCCCTTGAATAACCATCTTTCCCCCTGCCCCGGTCCAGCCATGAAAGAAGAGCTCACCTGTGGGTGCACTGTCCAGGATCCTCACGTCGTAAGCCCCGGAGCAGCGGTAATTCGCGGCGGTGCCGTTATCCCACACCACCACCACCTCCTCGGGGCTTTCGAAACTCCTGACGGTGCCCACATGGCCCTCTCCTCCGTCCTGCTTCCCCCACTTCCAGTCCGGTCCGCGGATGACTCTGGCTCCCACTCCTTCCATCATGACTCGGTTATTCCTGCCGGTGGTCATTTACGAACAACTCCAATTGAAAGAAAATACTCCGCTAGTTCAAGCAAGCTAGCTAACTCACAAAACGACGTCGATATCTACCCCAGTTTGGGCAGCGTTACATCTGGGCCAAAAACGACGAGCTAAAAACACACAAAAGGGGAAAATTAAAAAGGATGCTCAGCTGGCGACTCAAACCAGCGAGCCACTTAACCACAGCTGCCGTTTTGTCTCTGTGTAGCACGGCGGCTAATGCTAGCTAGCTAGCTAACCCAGTCCTATGCTTTTCCCAGCACCTCTTAACTGGCAGTTTAGTTTAATACTGTCATTTTAACCTGAACAAAACTCTGTTACATGCTAGAATCCCGGTTTAACACACATAAAAAAAGCCTTTTGACTGTATTATTAACAACATAAACAAAACTAGCAAGCTAGCTATGCTAACTAGCATTCAGCTGAGGGCTGACAAAAGGGGCGTCGGAGGCCGGCCTACTCTGTTTAACCACACATACGGTTTTAACTACCCCCACTAACATAGGTTACACGTACATACAGCTGTAATTACCTACATGTATAGCTATATTCGCTGGTTGTCTCCAAGTTCTGGTCGCTGAAATGCTAGCCAGCTAACAGTTGCCCCATCAAAGTTGTGAGCCGAGCTAAGCTAACGCTGCCACCGCAACGGTAACGTTACTTCGCCCGAAATAACAACAGCAGCGATATTAATGATAATGATAACAAGACGGAGATTTTAAAGGATTAAAATAAAGCTAGTAAGGTTACATGACATGTCCACTTTCTTCTGACAACATCGTAAACAATCCACGGCCACGGAAAAAAAAAACAATCCCCGACTGAACTTAAACCACACTCAACAGATGGGTGTCCAACTTGGTGTGTCGAGTTTCTTCACTGTGCCTGAACAGAGAGACCTGGGCTGCTCCGGCTACACAACAGGGGCCCCTACCGGAATAGAAGACCCCCTCCTTTAGAGAAGCGACAGACGAATCATTAGGAAACGTGAAGGAGGCGAAGCTGGAAGAAAGCACACCCAGGCCTGACACCGCTAAGGGAAGGAGAACACAGCATGGAGGTTGTTTACCTTCTTGTTTGTTTCTGGCGGTGGTTAATCTCAGGACAGGGAATTACCAGAGGCCAGGCGATACGATGTTATCGCGATACCTGTGTCACGGTACGATCTCACTGCAGTATTAAATATACAGTAACCTGTAATCGCTTATGTGGCTGTATGTTGCGATTTATTATTTTTTTTATTAATCCAAATTAATCTAATTTTTGTATTCATTGATTAAATTACAATGCTATGCACAAATAATGCACTTTTGTCAGCTAAAATTATACTCAAAATTAATATATAATTATTAGTAAGCATTAGTAAGTTATTACTTCTAGATAGATCAGTTATTTAAAAGAAGTAATTGTTTTGAAATACTAAATCAAAAAATTCAAGAAAATTAAAATCCCAATTTACGATCTACTGACTATGTAAAAGTAAAGGCTATTAATCACTATTATTATTATTGTTATTATTACTAATAATAATAACCGCGGCAGGGGGACAAGATGGTTCTTCAAGGGGTCCTTTATTTTGTTGCGGAATCAGTAACTAAATTAGAATAAAATAAGACGAATTCCACGAGGGCTGTGTGGATCACTTAGTATCTTAAAATCACGACGTTTTAATGTTGTTGGTTTTTTTTTTAATGTCACTGAATAGAAATTTAAGCCATTGCTTCAGCATAGTCAGTCGACAGGAAGTTGGGATTTTAAGACTGACCTAATTTTCTTGAAATTTTGACTTACTACCTCATCTTAACCGGAAAACTTCATATGCTGAAATTATATTTTTGGCTTAAATTGTTTTAAAGGTGAGTACATTTCAGGGTTGTAATTATTTAGCCATTATTTCTAGATGAATCGCATAAAAAAAAAAATCAACATTTTAAGAAATCAATTTGAAAATCCCATCAGACTGTGTACTCACTATGTTGAATTGAAAGTTTAAATGTATATTTAATTATTATTTGGAGATTTCGCTACAGGAATCTGTAGCAATAAATAAATAAAAATTCCACGGCGGCTGGGTGTGCGTGCGTGCGTGCGTGCGTGTGTAAACAGAGGGGCCACATCTGCGCTCGCGGCTGTGCTGCGCGTGGGCTGGCGCGTGCTCTGTGTCTGTGCTCTGTTATACGGAGGACTCTCTCTCTCTCTTTCTCCACTTACCTCCCGGTTCACCGGTCGCGGCTCCACTCAGCGCCGAACCTTCCCGTTCAATCTTCACCGGATAGTACCGAGCCGAGAACCGCGAGCGCCCCTCAGCGAAGCCCGACCGAACCCGGCTCGCGAGCCTAGTCACGCAGCGCGAGGCGATCATGATTCAGAGAAGAAGCGGACACAGAGGAGCTAGAGAACGAGGGCGTGAGCGGTCCACGTTTCCCGGACTCTTAAAAGGGCTCTCGCGCGTCATTCGATATGAGCAGCAAAAAAAGTAGCATCAGCCAGACTGCCAGATTGGTCGATTATTTACATGATTTCATGCAGAGCTGCCGCAGAAATGGGAAGCAGTAATAATAATAATAATAATAAAAAGGAAAGGAATAATAATAGATCAATTTCAAATAAGAATTAAATATAATAAAACAACAACAATAATAATAATAAACTGCATAATCCTGTCTTCTGGATTTAAATTTTTAGTATTTTATTTATTTTATTCTGTACTTAATTATCTTATCTTAATAATAATAATAATAATAATAATAATAATAAACTGATTGTGCGTGTAAGTGTGTGTATTCCGCATGTTTACCACCTGCATATATTTACACTGGTGAACGGAGCACACACACCCTGTATCTGCGTTTTAGTATAGTAAGATCCCAAGTGGAAATCCTCCCTCCAGTGTAGTCAGCGAGTACATAGTTCCATTCCCTTTAGGGCATCGTCCACTGGAGAGTAGTAAACAGTAGTACTGAAGAGTATTTGTACCTTTTCAGATGTACTGAAGTATATGGAGAGTATACACATACCTAACTAAGTGCTGTACCTTCAGATGTACTGAAGTATGGTAGTAGAGTAAACCAGTACTAAAGGTATGTACCTTCAGATGTACTGACTGAAGTGATTTAAGTAGACAGTACTAAGATGGTTATTACGGCTCATAATGTTTCTAAGTTCATCATTAGCTCTGTAGAACAGGACAACTCTTTATTCAATCAGCTCCAGTGTAGGTGATAGAGACTATGTCTCTCTCTACACCAGTCTTTTAATAGAAGCTCATTCTAGTAGTCTGACACTGATGGCGTCCTATATCACATCCCTCATTCAGTACAGAACATATGAAGAGATGAGAAATCAGGTCGCATTTAAGCTAGTAGAAGCCGGAGCTCTATTCAGAATAAATAAGACTGAGATAGATAGAATAGTACGCTATGATAGCTAGAGACGTTGTTATAGATTCTCGAAAGGGAAATTTAGATACCGGTCCCAGTCTGTTATAACAAAAAACACGACACAGCATTACACAATACAAATTCACACAAGCTAAAAAAAGATGTATGAACAACCTAAACAATGGGTCGTCAGCAGTAAAATGGGTCAGGCTAGCAGTATTTAGAGATAGTAGTCCAGGTAGTCGTGTCAGAATGTATACAGTATGTAATACAGTTAGATGTCCAGAAAACATCTTGTCCAGTGACGCAGAGTGTCAGGAGTGCGATATACCAGTATACGCAGTTAAAGTTTCTAGAGACAAGGAGTATGTCACCTGTCCCCAGTAAAGTGTCTGAGAGCTAGACAGTATCAGATTGTAACAGTATAGCATCAGATATGAAGAGGACTGAGAGTGGTCCAGGAGCTCAGATGTACATATATACCAGTAAAGTGTCTGAGAGTGTCCAGGAGTGCAGATGTAACAGTATATACAGTAAAAGTGTCTGAGAGTGTCCAGGAGTTCAGAGTGTACAGTGTTATACAGTAAGTGTCTGAGAGTGTACAGGGGTGGCAGATCATACAGTATATTACAGTAAAGTGTTGAGTGTCTGAGAGGAGATGTACAGGGGGTGCAGATATAGGAGTACAGTGTATACAGTAAAGTGTCTGAGAGTGTACAGGGGTGCAGATATACAGTGTATACAGTAAAGTGTCTGAGAGTGTACAGGGGTGCAGATATACAGTATATACAGTAAAGTGTCTGAGAGTGTACAGGGGTGCAGATATACAGTGTATACAGTAAAGTGTCTGAGAGTGTACAGGGGTGCAGATATACAGTATATACAGTAAAGTGTCTGAGAGTGTACAGGGGTGCAGATATACAGTGTATACAGTAAAGTGTCTGAAGTGAGTACAGGGGTGCAGATATACAGTGTAATACAGTAAAGTGTCTGAGAGTGTACAGGGGTGGCAGATATACAGTGTATACAGTAAAGTATACAGTGTACAGGGGTTGCAGAATACAGTGTATACAGTAAGAGAGTGTACAGGGGTGCAGATATACAGTATATACATTAAAGTGTCTGAGAGGGTACAGGGGTGCAGATATACAGTGTATACAGTAAAGTGTCTGAGAGTGTACAGGGGTGCAGATATACAGTATATACATTAAAGTGTCTGAGAGTGTACAGGGGTGCAGATATACAGTATATACAGTAAAGTGTCTGAGAGTGTCCAGGAGTTCAAATATGCAGTATACACAGTAAAGTGTCTGAGAGTGTCTAGGAGTTCAGATATACAGTATATACAGTAAAGTGTCTGAGAGTGTCCAGGGGTGCAGATATACAGTATATACAGTAAAGTGTAATAGTATAGAATAAATAAACCTATGATTGAAAAGAGAATTTACTCCTCAGCAGTCCTCGTCCCTCTTCCGGCCCTGCTGTAAAGCCTGATGGCACTCAGGACAAAGGATCTCCTGAGTCTGTCCGTGGAGCAGCCCTGTGACAGCAGCCTTCCACTGAACTTGCTCCTTCTGTCCATGATGATGGTGTGCAGTGGGTGCCCATCATCATCCATCATCATCTATCTATCTATCTATCTATCTATCTATCTATCTATCTATCTATCTATCTATCTATCTATCTATCTATCTTTCTGCCTGTCTGCCTGCCTGCCTGTCTGTCGCGATGGTTAAACTTTGATATTCGTCCGGAGCTCCCCTTTCTATTACAGCGGCGCGTGGAGGTCCGTGTGGCGGCTGCTAAACCTAACCGGAAGTGCTCCGCGAGGGGGCGCTGCTGTGGGAGCCGTAGCGGGAGTCTGTCCGCACCGCCGCCGCTGCTGATGTAGGAGCCGTGCTAGCGGGCTCGGATTAGCGGCGTTGAGGACATTCTTCATTTAAACTCTCACACGTTAAAGACTTATATGTGTCGTTCGCAGTTTATCGGCGTTTAACCGGAAATGTTTTCTCTTTCGTCCACCGTTCAACCGCAGGTAACTTAATCCCCACACTAGAGCGGGTTAGAGGGGAGAAGACATGCTAGCATTAGCTAACCAGCTGTTTTCGTGACTTGTTTATTATTGGGCGTGCTAATGCTAATGCTAACGCTAGCACTAGCGTAGGTCTGGCTAAACAGAGGAGGTACCTTAGCTATAAACCGGGGTTATTATCTAGACTAATATGGCTTAGCTGTCTAGTAACTTAGTTTCTGAGTGTGTTTGGTTATCAACGTTATAGCTAAGTCACAAGTAAGCTACGTTGCTGCTGTTTAAGCTGTTAGCTAAGCCCTTTAAACTGTTTTCATGTTTATGGTACTCCATGCTTCTGGACACAGTGGTACTGTGTATTATAGACATTGTAGCTCATATGTCAGTAGGATTATTAATTTGGCACATTTAGTGTCATTCAATCCAGATAGCCAAACTAATACAGTGAGTGTCAATTCAGATATTCAAGTTCATGGGGGGCAAACCTCCAAAGAGAGAGTGATTTCTATAGAACTGTATGTCTAATCCACCTTTTCCTTAACCACGTCTGATCTAACATGCCTAGTAAGCTTTACAGTGTTGACAAAAATCTAATTAGTATTTGTGTGCATTAGTTTGAAGCCTGAATTACACTCAGCATCGAAAACATAGCACCCAAAAAGGAATGAACTGACAGGAGTGAAACTTGGTGGATAGGTTTGACATCATGAGGTTCAGGGGCACGTGTGAAATAAGCAGGGACGGGGCTTATTGCTGTATCTGCAGGTCCGACTGTATAAGGTCATCCAGTTGGGTGTGCTTTCCATTCTGACTAGTGCGGTTGTGTAGTGAAGTATGGATCAGAGAAAAAGCTATTCTAGCAGTTGGAACAATTGGATCGCATCGTGGTGCTCCGGGAAGTGAGATGGTGCACCATACCGGTTGTGCGGATACTACCATAGTGCAGTATGCTCTGAATGACCCAACAGCCATGATTGCTGATGCTCAGCGAGCAGCCGTGTCCTCCATGAGTCATCCTGTTGGTGCAGCACCATCGGCAGACGGCTGTACGATGCAGGACTACATGCACGCAGACCGTTACCACGACTGTCCTTAACACCACGTCACCGTCACCAAAGACTGCAGTGGTGTCGTACCAGAGTGACATGGAGTCCCACAGCCTTAGTGGAGATGACCAACGAATCCGTGTGTGGAGGCACCGTGGTTAGCACCAAGATGAACGGTTTGTTGTCACACGTCCAGAAGGCCTGGTGTGACTCCACCTCCACCCCTACCGCACCATCTGCAGGAACTGTGTGAGGATGTTCAAGCTGCATGGGATGGATTATCACAGGACTCCATTAGGAACCTCTACAGCTCCATACCGAGACGTCGGGCGTGTTGGGTTAGCAAACACGGCGGCCCGACGCCATACTGAGAGACAGACTTCTGTATGTGTAGCTCAAGAAATATTGATCATATCAGTCTAAATGTATCATCAGTTATTGATCCTGGTCACCTTTATCTTCCTTCCCAACAGCACCGCACTCCCACACCTCCTTCTGGGTGCAGTTGTTCTTTTGATGATGAGTGTACGTAACTAGAGCGTTGAGTTGATGGCAGACCTGGCAGATTTGTGGTTTTGAATACATCCACATACATGTGTCCGTTTTATGATTAAAGGACCAAAAGAAATTAAGTCTGGTTCCTTTGATGTACATTAAAAGTAACTCTTATTGGAGATACATGGTTTTGTTGCAACAGCAGCCAAATATTTCAGACACGTCAGTGTCACTGCAGTGCTGAGAATGATCCACCACCCACATAGCGCGTTCTGTGTGGTGGTCATGACCATTGAAGAACAGGGTAACACCGTATACAGAGAAACAGATGGACTACAGTCTGGACCTGTAGGACTACAAAAATGGACGTCGGTGGTTTTAATGATATGGCTGACCGACCCTGAACTGATTCATCTCTTGTCCATTCACAGGTAACAGTTCCACTGAGTCACCTGATCAATGCCCTGCATTTGTTGAAGGGTTCGGTGGGCTGTGGCAGCTCAGTCCAACCTCAGCACAGAGAGAATGCTCAAGAACAAGACCAACACATCACAGAGGTAACCAACTCTGTAAACCTGGAAGTTCCTCACGTGGACCCGTTTATTAGGCTACTCAGATCATTTCCTTAGAGTTAAATCAGTTTGTGTGTGATGCAGGACGTGTGTTCAGTGCGCGCTGGCCTTGACCGTGTTCTTGCATAGAGCAACAGCACGTTTTCACCATACCATACATATCGTTCCGCAGGCAGCCGGTCACTAAGCAACAGCAATCCAAACATGCTTTTTAATGTGCAGTTTTTATTTATTTGTTTATTGTTCTTCCCAGAGAACGTAGGCAGTATTAAGACACACACATTTCAGACCTTCTGTGCTTTAAATTGTCTACTCTTCTTCTCAGCTCTTCTTAAAAGGCACTAGAGCCCTAAAATACAGTATCAGTGAGTGCCCCCCTCACATTTTTGGAAATATTTAATTATATCTTATCATGGGACGACACTGAAGACCTGACCCTTTGATATAATGTAAAGTGTTCAGTCTACAGATTGTAAATTTGCTGTGCCCTCAAAAAAACTCAACACAGCCATTAATGTCTAACCCGCTGGCGACGAAGTTAAGTACACCCCTAAGTGAAAAAGGCCAAACTGGGTCCAAAGGGTCAATATCTTGTGCGGCCGCTATTGTTTTCCAGAACTGCCTTAACTCTCTTGGGCATGGGGTTCAGTAGAGCTTCACAGGTTACCACAGGAATCCTCTTCCACTCCTCCATGATGACATCACGGAGCTGGTGGATGTTAGACCTTGCGCTCCTCCACCTTCTATTTGAGGATGCACCACAGATGCTCAATAGAGTTTAGGTCTGGAGACATGATTGGCCAGTCCAGCACCTTTACTGGCCTGGATGTGTGTGGGTGGGTGGGTGTTTGGGTGGATGTGCGGGGGTGAGTGGGTTTGTTTCATTGTACAGATGGGTTAAATGCGGTAGACAGATTCCTCTGTGTGCCAACACGATTGGAAAATGGTTATAGTTCTAAAGACATTGAATTTTCGCCGCTGTGTAAGATGCTATTGAGCCCCGCTGGGATGCAAAGCTCTACTTTAGAGCTCGGAATATAAGGAGAAGAATTTTAAAGTCACTTTCTAATTAAATAAAACTCCATGCATCATACTCATATGCATGTCACACGGTGGAGGGGAGCTGTGTTATCATTTCTGACCTCCTGTTTGTACATCGTGCAGCCCTCATGGAACCTCAGGGACCTCGGATTGACTGATCTGGGAGTGGGTCAGCTGGGCGAGCTCGTGGACAGACTGTTGCCGTTTGTGACGCGGGAGGTGTCATCACCACCACGCAGAGCGGAATCGAGCTCCTGGAGGACCTCCTACCTTTCCGCTGACTCCTTCTTTCACAACAAACATGGTGAGACGACAGACACTGAACAGAAAATTGTCTGGGATTGTACAGCTGCAGTATGGATGTTGATCTTTCATTTAGTCGATTCAGATTTCAAGTGCATTCAGCTATTTGTACAGTTCAGGAACACTGTTCCCACATTCCAGCACATACGGGACTGGGGCGGGGTATAAGTGGAAACATTGGTGGATGCTCAGAAGAGGGACGGTGTGATCACGCTTGAGCATGAAAGGAGTATAGTGATGATGTAAGGCACTGTACACGTCACAGAATAACTAGAGATCATGTTTACGAGAGGAGCGTGTTATCATCAGTATCACAAGTATCCAGGAAAGTCAAGGGTGGGCCCAAAGGTTTCCCACGCCTAAGGCATCATCAAAGAGTGCAGCTGTTTGTCACCTGTTCGTCTGCTCTTTTAAAAAAAACTGGGAAAAGTGTTTCATGTCATATAAAAAAAAAAATAATTGTTTTCTTAAATTCAGTTTTTTTCATTTGTAATTTTTCAAAATTCATGCATTTCTTTTTTTGGTTTGTAAATTTTAATTTATTCATTTTTGTAAATTTGTTTTCTGAAATGTTAATTCTAGGCTGCTGCTTACTCTGTGAAAATTTCTTGCGACGATATGAAACCGTGACTGTTCTTTTCTGTGCTCTCTCAGGTTTCTCAGCTGCGAGGATGGGCGGGGTTTCGCCTGTGTTTTGCAGACAGAGCCCTTCCCCTCTGCAGGCGGTGTGTACAGATTTAAAGTTCTGGCCAGGTAAAAGTTTAAACCCTCACGTCCTGTTGTCAGTCACTTTTAAAGAAACAGCGAACCATCATTTGCACACATACACATGTAGAGTCCGTTTCTCAGTAGAGTGATACAGAGACGTTGTGCGTGTTCTGTTTTGTAGTTTGGGTCCAAAGCCGAGGATTTAAAACCTTGAAGTCCAAAACAAGGCGCCTCCAGGGGGGTTTCGAGCGCCCAGTGGACACAGATACATTCACTCCATCTTTTATTAAGGTATGGCTGTACTGTGTAACCTGTCATTCAGCCCGTGTTAAAGCTTGTGTCATTTGTGATGTAAACTATGGTTTGGCTGTCTGAGTACGTTGTGGGGGTGGAGGTGTGTGGGTGTGGTAGTAGTGTGTGTATTTATTTATTTATTTATTTATTATTTGATTTTTGGAATTTCTGTTTTGCCTAAACAGGGATTTCTTACACGGGACAAGGGGCAGGATGTGGAGACCCTAGACAGGCTTCTGAAAACCAAAAACATTCCCGATGGCCATCATGATGCTTTCAAGACTGGTTTTGCCGAGGGCTTCTTGAAAGCTCAGGCTCTCAGTCAGAGAACCCAAGGTAAAACGAGCGGCCCGTTTGAAGCCTCAGGGGCAGGGAACTGTTTGGGCAGAGTGATTTTTCCTGTACGTATGATGATTAGCAGAGAACACTGCACAGCTGCTGGTTCTAGAGATGAACTGTCTGTCATTCTGTAGAGTCGTTGAGGAGGACTCGGCTGATCCTGTTGGTCCTGCTGCTGGTGGGATTGTATGGGCTGTCCAAAACACCATTTCTGTCGGGTAAAGGCTTTTGTTCTGGTCCCTACTGCCTTTGCTTTCTCCTCTCCAGGGCCTGCTTCATGTAACATGTAATCAGTAACGGCCATTACTGTTGTTGACGTGCAGAAGAGCCCTCGGTTTATTGTTAAAGTAGGAGAGCCTTATTTAAGGTGGAGTTTGGTGTCCTTCTAGTTATTTCCAGTTTTGCATTCATGGGCATTTCTCCACTACACATTTAACCCTTTAGGGTTTGGTTGTAGTTACGTTCTCCCAGCAGGAACCATCATAGCTTATCTTTAACTTCTCCCACTAACTAACCGAGCAGAAAAGACCTGGTGCTGCAGATGACAAGTGCTAAACTAGATCCACTGTTGTACCAGTTGGCTGTAGGTGTGGTATGTACTTTATTGGTCCTTCAAGGGAAGTTTCTGCTGCCTAAGTTCCGAGAGCAGCTCAGCATCGCCAGCAGCGCAGCACCAGTCTAGGCAGGCAAAGGGTACAAGCAGGTACAGGCAGTCAGTCCGTCATGGGGTTTGAACACCTCTCCAGCCGCCAGCCTCCGTCACTCACCCAGCATGTATTCCACTACATGCGACTAAACTGATACTGATAGACTCTTATAGCTGAACTCTCACTTGTGAGCAAGCCTCCGGCCCTAGCCCTCTGTTAATTTCGGCTGAAGCCCCCCAGTTTTTTACGGATACGTGAATATCAAAATCTGTCAGAACCCACATACCTAGTGACTTTATCCCCACCTGGAAGGAGACAGCTGGAGTACCAGTAGTCTGTTGGGATTGCTTGTGTGCAGGTACCAAAACCCCTTAAACAGGAACCTTCAATACTGAACCCGTAATAAACAGGAAAAGGTTCTGGTACTTTGTGCAGTGAAGAAATGCCCGTGTCACAGTTTGATGCTAATCCCTGTAAGCAGCTAGCTCTGTGAGATTTTGTGTTAGAGAGAGAGAGAGAGAGAAAAAGAGAGAAAGAGAAAAAAAGAGAGAGAGAGAAAAAAGAGAGTGAGAGAGAGTGAGAGAGAGAGAGAAAAAAGAGAGAGAGAGTGAGAGAGAGAGAGAGAGAAAAAAGAGAGAGAGAGAGAGAGAGAGAGAGAGAGAACGAGAACGAGAGAGAGAGAGAGAAAGAACGAGAGAAAGAAAAAAGATGAAAAGAGAGAGAGAGGAAAAAAGAGAGAAAGAGAAAGAGAGAGAGAAAAAAAGAGAGAGAGAAAAAAGAGAGAGAGAGAGAGAGAGAGAGAGAGAGAGAACGAGAGAGAGAAAAAAGATGAAGAGAGAGAGAAAAAAAGAGAGAGAGAGAGAGAGAGAACGAGAGAGAAGAAAGAGAGAACGAGAGAGAACGAGAGAGAGAAAAAAGATGAAAAGAGAGAGAGAAGAAAAAAAAGAGAGAAAGAGAGAGAGAGGAAAAAGAGAAAGAGAGAGAGAGGAAAAAAAGAGAAAGAGAGAGAGAAAAAAGAGAGTGAAAGAGAGAGAGAACGAGAGAGAGAAAGAGAGAAAAAATAAAGAGAGAGAGAAAGAGAGAGAGAGAGAACGAGAGAGAGAGAGAGAGAGAACGAGAGAAAGAGAGAGAGAGAGAACGAGAGAAAGAGAGAGAGAGAGAGAGAGAGAGAACGAGAGAAAGAGAGAGAGAGAGAAAGAGAGAGAAAAAAGATAAAGAGAGAAAAAAAGAGAGAGAGAGAGTGAGAGAAAGAAAGAGAGAGAGAACGAGAGAGAAAAAATAAAAAGAGAGAGAAAAAGAGAGAGAAAGATAGAGAGAGAACGAGAGAAAGAGAGAGAGAGAGAGAAAGAGAGAGAAAAAAGATAAAGAGAGAAAAAAAGAGAGAGAGAGAGAGTGAGCGAAAGAAAGAGAGAGAAAGAGAGAGAGAGAGAAAAAGAGAGAAAAAGAGAGGGAGAGAGAAAGAAAGAGAGAGAGAGAGACAGAGAGAAAATAAGAGAGAGAGAAAAAAAGAGAGAGAGAGAGAGAAAAGAGAGAAAGAGAATATGTGTGTGCTGTGTGCCTTTGCTGCGTGAACTGTAATCTGACCGTTCCGGACAGTGCGATTCCGAACCACATCAGGACTGGACTCGGCGGTGGACCCCGTCCAAATGAAGAACGTCACTTTCGAGCATGTCAAAGGTGTGGAGGAGGCCAAGAACGAGCTGCAGGAAGTAGTGGAGTTCCTCAGGAACCCGCAGAAGTTCACCGCCCTGGGAGGCAAGCTCCCCAAAGGTGAGCTTGTGTATATTATTACACTGTTCTGGACACGAAGGTGTTGGGGTTAGCAGCGTGACTAGCCGGCGTGCGGGGTGTGTCTGGAATCTGGCCAGTATTTTGTACCTACTTGTTAAGGACATGTGTTTCTGCTCAGGAATCTTGCTGGTGGGACCTCCAGGCACAGGGAAAACTCTGCTGGCTCGGGCTGTGGCAGGGGAGGCTGACGTGCCTTTCTACTATGCCTCCGGATCGGAGTTTGATGAGATGTTTGTGGGGGTTGGTGCTAGCCGGATCAGGAACCTTTTCCGTAAGAACCTTGCATCTCCTCGTACCTTGCTTGTGAACATTGTATTCCGTTTTCTTCACATACGGACTCACGGAGGCTTCCTTAGTAGTCATTGCTCATCAGAATAATGTTATACTAGATCTGTAAGAGCTCCAAGTGCTGGCTTCCAGTTTGCTCAAAATTTTCTCAGAACAGGCCAATAGACCACAGTGCATACTGCTCTGTAAAGGTCACCCGCCTCAATAGCCTGAAGAGTAGGATATGTAATCTATACTATACGGGGCATAGCATCAAGTTTTGGGCCCTGAGCACAGCAGTGTGGCCGGGCCCTGCTACCCATCCCAAGAAAAATGAAGGTAAAGGAGAAAATAAAGTCATTGCCAAATAAGAACTTGCACCCAGAAAGAGGTGTGGGGGTGCGGTGCTG
The DNA here is from genome assembly GCA_024036415.1 of Prochilodus magdalenae. Lineage (NCBI taxonomy): Eukaryota > Metazoa > Chordata > Actinopteri > Characiformes > Prochilodontidae > Prochilodus > Prochilodus magdalenae. The sequence goes on along the minus strand of JAMWET010005073.1, from coordinate 70,831 downwards.
TTGGGAAGGAAGATAAAGGTGACCAGGATCAATAACTGATGATAAATTTAGACTGATATGATCAATATTAATTGAGCTACACATACAGAAGTCTGTCTCTCAGTACAACGACACCGTTGCAGTCTTTGGTGACGCTGACATGATGTTCCGGTGGGTTGATTCCTTCTGGGTGCAGCTATTTGGACACTGTTTTGGTGTAGAGAGTAAAATACTGCAGTGCACCATTTAATACTTAAGTACAGTACTGTAGGCCACCAGTTCCCTCAAAACACAGTCCTTTCTGGTATCTCTGGATTATAAACAGACCAACAGCCAGACTATACAATACAACACTCCATACTTCTCTGTGAAGGGCCACACAGTGGCTTGAACAGTTGCTCAAATAACTGGGGTCCGACCTGCTTATTTCCTATATCGGCTATGTTAGCTAGGATATGCAATCTGTACTATAGGAGGCACAGCATCAACATTTGGGCCCTGTGCCCAGGCCCTGCTACCTACATTTACATTTAAGGCATTTAGCAGACGCTCTTATCCGCTCTGGATAAGACTTACAGCCGTGCTTAGTGTTCCATTGGATAATATTCCAGCTAGTAGGAAGTTAGAGACTAAAACTCACCACGAGCTCAGACACTGCCCGAACAAGGGCCAGTGCTGGTACCTGGTGGTTGTGTGGCGCAGTGGATAACATCACTACCCACCAGGAAGTTACTGTCCTATGTGAGAGACTGGGGTTCGATTCCCAGTCTGGGTGACTAGGCTGTGCTACACCAATAAGAGTCCTTGGGCAAGACTCCTAACACCACACTGGTCTACCTGTAATATGAATAACCTTGTAAGTCGCTCTGGATAAGAGCGTCAGCTAAATGCCATAAATGTAAATGTAAATGTACCTAGAGATTAATACACAAACAAAGTGAGTAAAGCATTACCTGGCAACCCCAGCCCAGGGCTCATACCTATAGAGGAGAAAAAGTGCAACACAATACACACAACTTACACCTCTACTAGAGCTCACTCACTTAAGTGCATTAGATGGGTCTTCAGTCTGCGTTTGATGACCGCGAGAGACTCTGCTGTTCGGCCGCCCAGTGGGAGTTCATTCCACCATCTGGGAGCCAGGACAGAGAAGAGTCTGGACGCTTGTCTTCCATGTGTCCTCAGGGGTGGTGGTTCGAGACGAGCTGTACTTGAAGCACGAAGGGCTTCCCAAGAAGTAAAGGAGAAAGTACAGTGTATTTATCAAACTGTGTTCCTTACTGAGGTAGCTTGGTATGGGTTTATGGATAAAACCGATGGCCGTCAACAAAACTGGTGTGCTTCAAATGATGGGTCTTGCTGTAGTCCAGTAGAGACCTGGTGAAATCGGTTGATATCGATTGAAGTAAGAAGTCAGGAACTTGAGGTCAGAACTTGTGTAGGCAACAACAGAGAAGCTACACAATTGATTAGCAGGGAGGATCATACCACTTTATTATTGAGGTGGGGGGGTGGACATTTACATTTATGGTATTTAGCTGACGCTCTTATCCAGAGCAGCTTACAAGGTTAATCAAATTACAGGTAGGCCAGTGTAGTGTTAGGAACCTTGCCCAGGGACTCTTATTGGTGTAGCACAGCAAAGTCACCCAAACCGATGATTGAACCCCAGCCTACCACCTGGGCTGGTAGCTCCCTGGCAGATAGTGGTGTGATCCACTGCACCACACTAACCACCAGATAACAGCACAACAGGTGGATACTAATGGAGAACTTGATGATCATGGAAAATGCAGCCTGGTTCATATGTTGGGGTAATACCAGAGTATCCATGTTGGTTTCTAAGGCATTTGAAAAGAGCCCACCCACCCCCATTCAGAGAGGGCCCTGGATAGTCTGGTCCACCATTACCTGTCGTAGACTATGCCGTAATACTTATGACCTGCCCATATCGCACCTTATCATGTCCTTCACTTCCTCCACTAGGTGAGGCTAAAGCTAATGCTCCCTGTGTGATCTTCATTGACGAGCTGGACAGCGTGGGAGGGAAGAGGATCGAGTCGCCGATGCACCCTTATTCTAGGCAAACTATCAACCAGCTTCTGGCCGAGATGGACGGGTGAGATTCTAACTGTAATGCCATTTGCGCCGGACTCTTCCGTTGCCGTTGACCTGAACTGATTTGAATGTGATTTGCATCTGCAGGTTTAAACCGAACGAAGGTGTCATCATTATCGGTGCTACAAACTTCCCCGAAGCTCTGGATAAGTACGTATCTCCTGTCCACCTGAAGGGGGAGCTTTTGGAGCTCCACAGAACCTTTCATAGATCATTTCAGTCAATCTGATGATGGGTTTATCTCTTTCCACCAGTGCTCTGATCCGCCCGGGGCGGTTCGATATGCAAGTCACTGTACCCAGACCGGACGTGAAGGGACGTACGGAGATCCTCAAGTGGTACCTCAAAAAAATCAAAGTAGACCCGGGTATGCTGTATAATGGATCGTCTTGCTCACTGGTGTCTCAAACTTTGTCCGTGCTGTCTGTGTCATTAGCCTGACTCACTCTCATCCCACTCTCTGCAGCTGTGGAGGCTGAGATCATTGCCAGAGGAACTGTGGGGTTCTCCGGAGCTGACCTGGAGAACCTGGTAAACCAGGCTGCCCTGAAAGCTGCTGTCGATGGCAAGGACATGGTGACCATGAAGGAGCTGGAGTTTGCCAAGGACAAGATCCTAATGGGTTAGAATCTCTTCTCTGAGGGAATGTCAGGTTCGAACGGGGGTCCAGGTTCCTGGGGTGCCTGGTTATTTCATAAAGCTGGATTTCTCGGTTACTTGGATCACACAAGCCTGTGGAGGGGACATTCCTACTGTCCTTTGTTTTTGGCCTGAAGGAATGGATACTACAGTCTACACAGTGTTCCTCTTATCCCAGACACTGCTGATCAGCCAAGACCTTCGGTGTCTCCAAATGAACCGTTTCGGTTCACATTGCTCATAAACTCTGGAAGTCAATAGCCACCCAAATCATTTCGTAACTGCGTGAAGTTGTTCCGGGCACAGAATGACTCAATTTATACTCCAGAAATGAACGTAATCCTCTATCTGAACACCGGGGGCAGTATTGTAGACAGTAGCAGAGTTCCGACTCCCTTTTGCACAGGTTTATGGATGCTAGATATATCTATCCCTCTAGTATGAAGTTACTCAAGTTTCAGCCACATGGTCATGATGCAGAGATCCTTGCGGGACAGATTTTCCAATCCTGCTCCCGGTAGCAGCACCCCTTCCTGCATATGATGCAGAGTAGCATCCAGTTGCATTGGCCTTTCCTTAGAATGCCTTTCACAGCTGAGGCTGACTGACCATCTGTGTGCTCCACCGTTTCTGCAGTACAGTGATAAGTCATGTGGTGTTCATGTGACTGACTGCTTTGCAGCTGTTGAGAATGACCATTACTCACTCGCCCTCTAAACCACTATCCCACTGGCTCGTTTGGGGTTTCTGGATCCCAGCGTTTCATGGGCGGAGGGCAAGAAACACCCTGGACAGGCCGCCAGTCCTCCCTCACTTGCTTGCTTGCCCACTCCTATTGGGGGCACTTTAACATCCCCAGTTCACCTGACTGCATGTCCCTGTGGGACTGTGAGAGTAAACAGGAATACCCGGAGGAGGAAACCCACGCAGACACAGGGCGAAGTCCACCCTCTTGCTGTGAGGCGACAGCGCCACCCACTGCGCTGTTATTTTATATAGATTATTTACTGATCTGCAGGATACAGTTATAGTGTGTCCCAATTCCACATCCACTGGGTTGGTTAGCTGCATGCTCCCACTCATGACATAGGAATTGTGTCCTGTGCTGCAACACAGTGAGGCATGTGGGAATGCTGTGCCATACTGTAACCACATTCACAAGCCTGGGAGAAACTAATGAACACCTGGATGTGGTTTCAGATGTACTAATAGAAAGGGTCTGGGTGACTTGTGTTCGTGAGCTGCGTTAGCATCCTCGTAGCTGCAGGCCTAAGAGTGTTTTGGCTTATCGACTATATCTGAGGCAAATTCGTACCATCCTTTCCAGTTTAGTGAGAAATCCAGTTTTGTGAACCATTAGACCTAACAGTATAGTCTTTCTCCTGTATCCTGATACTCTGACTATCAAGCTGTTCCTGATCCGGATCCAGAATAAAACGGGCTGAGTTTTCCTTCCCTGTTCTCTCCCATACAGGCCCGGAGCGCCGGAGTGCTGAGATCGATAAAAAGAACAAAGTGATCACAGCCTACCACGAGTCCGGCCATGCTATCATTGCATACTACACCAAAGATGCCATGCCCATCAACAAGGCAACCATTATGCCAAGAGGACCCACTCTGGGTCATGTAAGTTTCTCTCACTGCTACCTTTATTTTGCACATGTTATTAAATCAGTAAGCAGTTCACCTTTACAGCTGCATACAGAAAAGAAGTTTTCATGATCATTAACAAATGGACCAACGTGTAGGTGTGCGTAGAAGTACACATGCCATTGACCTTTAAATTTATTTATGTATTTATTTATTTATTTATCTATTTATTTGCTTATTAATTTATTTATGTGTGTATTGATTTTTTTTATTATTGTTTTTACATTTTTATATATTTATTTGTTGATTGATTTAATTAATTTATTTGTTTATATATTGCTTTATGTTTTTATTTATTTATTTATTTATTTATTTACTTACTTACTGTATTTTTTTCCCAGCTTTCCAACAGTCCTTAATCAAAATGTCTTAATCTTAACACAGTGCCACAAACAATGGACAGAAGTACCTTCAGCATTTATTACAGAAGGCCATTCACCTTAAATCTGGTGTCTCGTATTATTGATTCGGTATTTTGTATAGGCAGAGTTGCGTCATTTACACAGACGGATTTCTAATAATGTGTGTCGTATGAGGCTTGTCACTTTGTTTGCATCTCCTTAAAGAAAACAGTCACTGTAATGTGTACTTCTGAGCCTGAGTCCTTGGTTGTTATTGGTCCTCCCAGGTGTCTATGCTGCCGGAGAACGACCGCTGGAGTGAAACCAGATCTCAGTTGCTGGCACAGATGGATGTAAGCATGGGCGGCCGAGTGGCAGAAGAGCTCATCTTTGGAAATGAGAACATTACCACGGGTGAGTTTACACGAATGCCAGCCTCAGCAGGAGTAAACGGATGTTTGTCATTTTGTTTATACCTATAAATACTAACAAATTATGATGCAGCTGTTTGAGAGGTGGCAAAAGTTTTAAACTAAACAGAGTTTAATTTATATTAATAATACTTGTTTTAACTTTCAGTGCTTTTAATTTCATTTTAGTGTTTTAGTTTTTCTTACTGTAATTTTCAATTTTGTTTTTTATTTATTTACTATAATCATATTTGTCAGTTTGAATTTTAGTTTGTTTTAATGTGTTAATCTTAATTTACTATATTGGTTTTATTTCTTACCCTTTTATTAATTAAATCAGTATTTTTTTTCTCAGTTCATTCAAAATCACATCTATCAAATAAATAAAATCGTAAAGTCATATTTATCCCATAACCTGTAAATATTAAGTGAGGTTCCTGGGAAGGCCTCTGAAGAGCACTGAACTCATTCTCATAGTTATGACACCACTTTGCTCCGACTTGTGTTTATATGGCATGTTTCATCACCATGCTGCAAGTACCCTTCAGAAGATGGTGAGTTGTGGCCATGAAGGGACGCACATGGTCAGCAACAGCACTTAACAGGCTTTAGCATACAAGCGATGATGGTGTTAATGGTCCAGAGCGTCCCAAGAAAACATTGACCATTACACCACCTCCACCAGCCTGCCCTGTTAGTGCAAGGCATGTTGGGTTCATAGACTATCGTTCCGACTGACCTGGGCCAAGTCTAGCAGGCTCTTCCTCTGCTGACCTGGGACAAGTCTGGCCGGCCGTCCTCTGCTGACCTGGGACAAGTCTGGCTGGCCGTCCTCTGCTGACCTGGGACAAGTCTGGCCGGCCGTCTCTCTGTGACCCCTCCTATCTGCGTGATTTTATGCACTGCCTTCCGGCCACAAGATGGCTGATTGGATTATTACATGGCTAGGTTTACAAGTGGTCCTAATAAGGTGCTCAGTACGCCTATATGTTTAATGGATGCTTATGAATTCTTTGTTTCTATCTGACAGGTGCATCCAGTGATTTTGACAGCGCTACAAAAATAGCCAAAATGATGGTGACCAGGTTCGGCATGAGTGAAAAGGTTTGTGTTAAGCCCTCTTTAAAGGAAAGTAGTAAAGCAGTGCTCATTTCAAGCGCTGCCATGTTTCCAAAGTTGGCCATTTCTGGGCAGCTGGCAATGAATTGATATACAGGTACCCTCATTTAACAATACCACCATAGCTTTGGCCGAGACGTCTGGCGTGTTGGGTTAGCAAACACGGCGGCCCGACGCCATACTGAGAGACAGACTTCTGTATGTGTAGCTCAATAAATATTGATCATATCAGTCTAAATTTATCATCAGTTATTGATCCTGGTAAACTTTATCTTCCTCCCCAACACAACTGCAATCCCACACCTCCTTCTAGGTGCAGCTGTTCTCTTGACCATGATTGTTTATGCTGGGGTCTTTTAGACCAGTGTTTCTCAGCCCTGGTCCTGGAGGCCCATTGTCCTGTCCTATTTAGGGGATACCCTCTTTTCGTGTTCAGGACAGGGTTGAGGAACACTAGTCATGAAACGTTTCTGATGGTGTTGTCTGTGCTACAGATTTTGCTGTCACATGACGTGCTCACCTGTTTTTTTGTGAATGTGTTTCTTTTATTTTGTCCAGCTGGGCGTCATGACGTACACGGATCTCGCCAAGCAGAGCCCAGAAACACAGGCAGCCGTTGAACAGGAAGTCAGGACACTTTTGAGAGTCAGTAGTTACAGTTTTGTCTACACACGTTTCACATACAGCTCTGGAAAAATATAAGAGCCCACCTGAAACTGCTCAGTGTCTCTAGGTGTGCAGGTTCTGGGTTTATGTTGGACCAGAATTCCTCAGTTCTGTGATTCTCTACACTACTGGAAGCATGTCTCCCAAACTCCAGATCAGATATTGTATTAGATCTGTGTATTTAGAAAATCACTAATGACCTCCAGAAGCCTGTTTTTAGAACCATGCTCGCTGTGTGTTTCACCCCAGCCACCGCTCGGCAGTCTCTCTGTAGGTCACCTGAGGTCATCTTACGGTGGATAAGGGACATTGGAATGAGGTGGCGCTCATCACGGTCAGTAGAGCGTGGGTTTGGCCCTCTGCCAGTCTGTAGCTGTGTTGTCCTGTGTGTTTGCTGCTGGACCTTGTTCTTATGAACCAGACGCTCACTGTATCCACCAGTAAAGCTAGAACCCAACCTTCGGTTCCTCACTGAGAATCTGCTGTACATGTGGAGATGCTGATTTCAGAAGGAACTGGTGTGCTCTCTTATTTATTTCCAGAGCTGTATGTTCTTCTTCCCTGGTTTAGTTTTGTTTCTCAGCTGAGAATAAAACTGAGACTGTCTGTGCTGCTTGTTTTTACCCCCCTTCAGGATTCATACGAGCGGGCTAAAGCGCTGCTGAAGTCTCGCGCGAAAGAGCACAAGAACCTGGCCGAGGCTTTGCTGAGATACGAGACGCTGGACGCCAAAGAGATCCAGATGGTCTTGGAAGGGAAGGCGTTAGAAAGCAGATGAGAGATTTGTGTAGTATGAAAACTCACGAATGTACATATGCAGTAGAGGGTCTCGGTAAGCTTCAACTCCAGAAGGAATCTACACAATCCTAATCCTATGTTTCCTGAGCCAGCACTCAACCGTTTTATCCTGTCTTTATAGCTGAATGAGAAGCACTCTACTTTTTTTCTGCCCCAGCTGTCGTACGGTTTCACCCGCATAGAATGTTTCTGAACGGCTCCTCTTTCTTTGCTGCACTGATATCGTCAGCAGCCCCTAGTGGACGGAGTGCAGAGGAACGAAATTCTGATGCGCAAATCTAAACCTTTGCTGACCTTTGCTGAGTTTAGCCACAGCTGTCAGAGTTGTGTTGGGTAGGTCTCTGGTGGTGGCCTTCAGACAATAGTAAGGGAATGTACAGTATGTCCCTGAGGGACTAAAGAATGTCTCACGGCACTTTGGGAAGTGGAATACTTCTAGTTTTGTAACTTTAGGACACGCACTGTTTTAGTTTACCAGCTTGTGAATGATGCTGCTGCTGGTGCTTCAATCTGGACGCACGTGTTGCTTCTTCAGAATTCCGCTGTCTATTTACGTTTGCAGACTTTACCAAAGATAGTTTTCCATCAACAGCAGTCTAGAAGGTACAGTACTGTGCAAAAGAGACCAGTCCTGCTTTATTTCCAGCCAAGACGGCCATCAAGTTCCTTAATTTTCCGGAGCTGCCAAAGCTAGAGTCCTAAACATTATTAAGCACTACAGGGATGCCCCTAACAACCACCTGGAAGAACCTGATGGATCAACACACCTGGCCCCATTAGAGAAATAAGCAGCACTTAGAGCTTTCATCTCTGAAAGAGGAGAACCTCAAGCTCTTCTCCTGCTTCAGAGCTGAGAACATCCACGGGTGTTCCTGTGCATTCTTCTTCTTGCACTGTGAGGAGAAGACACCTCAACACTATGGAGGTCTGGAAGGAGGTGTAGCTGTTCAAGAAGCTCCTCCACTGAGAAAATGAGATCTAGATACATCCAACACAGAAGCTGCTGCTAGTGTTCTTAGAACAATGGACTGACCACCCCATGGTCCAGAACCTCAGCACAGCTGACTCTGTTTGTGGTTATCTGGATGGCGAGGGGAAGCAGAGGTGTGCCTTTCTCTTTGAGATACTGAAAGTGAGTCTGCTGAGAAGACCGGAAGCTGTAATGAAGCTAAGTAGTGGACACCAGGGAATACTGGAAATTTTGAGTACTGTTATTCCTGATCCACAGCCGTTCTGTCCTGCCTCTGGCTGTTTAAGGGACTCGGTTTATATGACCCATTAGAATAAGCTAGCCCAGCTAAACTGAGGCTCTGATCCTGTAAGCCGAAGTCGCCTTGATCAGCAGAGGTCACTGTTGCAGCAGGTTTCGGCCTGCAGATCCGACTGTGTTCACCGGTCTACCAAAGGCTGTGGGCAGTCAGTAGGGTGGATTACATCCCCCAACTCCATCCCCCAACTTGGCCATTTTGGCGGGGAAGTAACGAAAATGGTCTCCGACAGTGTGCACAGTACTCCACCTCATTTTGAAGAAAAGCAGAGTGCGTAACAGTGCATATATAATATTATTATTATTATTATTATTATTACTATTATTATTCTTATTTTTATTATATTTCCACCTCATAGAGGATGTGGTTGAAGTGTCAGGCTCTCCTCTATCCATTGCTGCGTTAATCAGATCCACTTCTACAGTTTGGGTTGTTCCCCCTTTATCTTATACTGTTATTTATCTAGGTCTACCTTTTGAGTTGACTCCGCCTTCTTTCGTGTCTTCCTTAAGTTAAGTTTAGACGTGTGTATATATGAAGAATATCGCGTGGGAACATTTTATCTTTGTATATAGATGTATAGAGGAATGTAAGCCTGAGGTTTGGTTGAGTTTTAATTTGGATTGCGCTTGAGGTTTGTGCACAGCTAGCGAGGAACGGGCTGCTGAAATAAATAAAAGTATATGTTGAGCTATATGTTCTTTGGGTGCCTTTATTTACGAGCGTGCTGACTTCTGCTGGCAACACTGTTGGTTCCTCGGACAGGAGTGGAGGAGAATGAATTTGAGACGCGCGTCTTAGTACCAGGCACGTCTACCCAAGTTTACAACACCATGGACTTGCACTACTTTGCCAAAAGTATTCACTCCCCCCATCCAAATCATTGAGTTCAGGTGTTCCAGTCACTTCCATGGCCACAGGTGTCTAAATCCAAGCACCTAGTCATGCAGACTGCTCCTACAGACGTTAGTGAGAGGGTGGGTTGCTCTCAGGAGCTCAGTGAACTCCAGCGTGGTACCGTGATAGGATGCCACCGGTGCTACAAGTCCAGTCATGAAATTCCCTCCCTACTAAATATTCCATAGTCCACTGTCAGTGGGATTAGAACACAGTGGGAGTGATTGGGAACGACAACAACTCAGCCATGAAGTGGTAGACCACCTACAATGACAGAACAGGGTCAGCGGATGCTGAGGGTCATAGGTCACAGAGGTCACCAACTTTCTACAGAGTCCATCACTACAGACCTCCAAACTTCATGTGTCCTTCAGATCAGCTCAGGAACAGTGTAGAGCTTCATGGAATGGGTTTCCATGGATGTCACTCCAGTTCATACCAGTTACCCCACACCTCCTCGCTGTCCCACTGTCTGAATGACCCAGGCCCTCTAGTGGTGGGCAGCTGCCTCTACCTTTGTAATTACAGTAGAGGTGTTTAAGGCCCACCCAGGCTCCCCTCCATCCAGGATCCAGGATGTCTCTGCGATATCCCTACAACAGCTGGCATTGCTAGATTGGAAAACAGACCACTGCTTACCCCAGCCCCCACAGCCAACCCCCGAGAGATGTACCAAACTCAGACAAGATTAGGAACAAGGGAACAGAACAGTTCGAGTGGAGTTACAAAGTTAATCAAAGCAAATAGACAAATTCTATTTAACGAGCGGATGAGTAAGTCGCTCCATGGTCCAGACCCAACACAAATCGGCCTAATGGATTTATGGTTTACATTTTTCTGGAAAGAAGAGAAGGGCAGATGAAGACCTGGGAATTTTTATGAAGATATTTCGCAGTCTGAGTGTGCTGAATCTGGAATTTCCGTCATTCCGACTTTCTCGAATACACATGCCTTTCATGTAATAAAGACTTTGGCTCTTGCACTCGTCTTTCATTTCCCAGACGAAGGCTTTCAGTCGTAGTAAACGGGAGATGATGTGCCCCGATATGCTTACAGTATAATAGAATAAATTCAGTTCTTCATTTTACAGGATCAGTTTTACTGGAAATGGTGCGACCACACAATGTGCGTGTGTGTGCGTGTGTGCGTGTGTGTGTGTGTGTGTGTGTGTTGCGGCTCGGCCGGAGGACCTTGACAAGGCCCAAAGACACACACCTGAACACCCAGCGCGAGTCACAGTGTTAATTTAATTTACACATGACTGAACAAATAAACCAAAATGTAACAGACACCAGGCTTACTCCTCCCTCTCCATGGGTCCTTCACCCCTCCGCCTCTCTGGATCACTCCAGCGTGGGGAGTGTAAGCTACATGTCCTCCTTTCTCACACTGGAGGGAGGGCCAGTTTATAAGGGGACGATGCCCCGCCTCCTGATTCCACCCACCTGGCCCAGCACATGCCCACTTCTCTGCGTGTGTAAATATATATATATAGACAGAGAGACTTAAAAAAAGTTTTTAGATAGATAGATAAAGAGAGAGATGGATATGTAGATAGAGTGATGGATAGATAGATAGATAGATAGATAGAGATAGAGATGGATATGTAGACAGAGTGATGGATGGATAGATAGAGAGAGATGGATATGTAGATAGAGATGGATGGATGGATATGATAGATAGATAGATAGATAGAGAGAGAGAGATGGATATGTAGATAGAGATGGATGGATGGATATGATAGATAGATAGAGAGAGAGATGGATATGTAGATAGAGTGATGGATGGATAGATAGAGATGGTGGATGGATATGATAGATAGAGATAGATAGACAGACAGAGAGATAAATAGAGAGAGAGAGAGAGAGAGAGATGGATATGTAGATAGAGTGCTGAATGGATGGATGGATATGATAGAAAGATAGATAGAGAGAGAGAGAGAGAGAGAGAGATGGATATGTAGATAGAGTGATGGATGGATAGATAGAGAGAGATGGTGGATGGATATGATAGAGAGAGAGAGAGAGAGAGAGAGATGGATATGTAGATAGATTGATGGATGGATGGATGGATAGATAGACAGATAGATAGATAGATAGATAGAGAGAGAGAGAGAGAGAGAGAGAGAGAGATGGATATGTAGATAGAGTGATGGATGGATGGATGGATGGATATGATAGATAGATAGATAGATAGATAGATAGATAGGTATGAGTTAATGATGTATGAAGACGATGTTTAAGCTGAAGCTGTTTTATTGATGGAGCTCACACACACATATAAAAGGCATTGTAGAAAAATAGTTCATGTGATGGATTTAGATTTACACTCATCAAACAATACTGCACCCAGAAGGAATCAACCAACAGGAACCAAACTCGGTGGGTGGGTTCGACATCGCCTTATCGCCGTACCTGACTGACCGAGACGTCTGGCGTGTTGGGTTAGCGAACGCGGCGGCCCGACGCCATACTGAGAGACAGACTTCTGTATGTGTAGCTCAATAAATATTGATCATATCAGTCTAAATGTATCATCAGTTATTGATCCTGGTCTCCTTTATCTTCCTTCCCAACAGCACCGCACTCCCACACCTCCTTCTGGGTGCAGTTGTTCTTTTGATGATGAGGTTCTAATAGGACAAAAAAGTAGAAACCTTGATCCTTTAGAGCCACTTCCAAAAAGAACACACTAAAACCAGAACTTAATTCTAGTAACGTGATGGACAATACTCCGTTACCCAGTCCTGCAAGACTGGGACAAAGTCAGGAACACTGGGATGAAAGCAATGCCGTGAAGGAGCCCGAACAGGATAACCAGGAACATGATGGCGAAAAACGTTCTGAAGATGTAGCTCACTGACGCAGACAGCACTACCACTCCCAGGATGGTGGAGAGAGCCCCTTGCAGGATTGGATAGCCCAGATGTGACAGCGCATCCACAGCTTTCTCATCCACACTGGGCTTAGTGCTGGACACGAACGTATAGGAGATATGAGCAGAGAAGTCCACGGAGAACCCGATGCTAATGACCAGGTTGATCATGGAGATGGAATCCAAGCTGATGCCCAGCAGTGCCATGAAGCCCGCCACTCCCACAATGACGGACGCGATGGCAAAAGCGACCCACAAGGCACAAACTGGGTTCGGGATGAGCACGAAGGAGATGACCAGCATTACCGCAGTAGCTACGCTAACAGTCTGAACGGTGTTGCTAGCAATCACGGCATACTGATCGTAGTATATAAACGCTGGGTGGTAGACCACCAAAGGTATCCGGCATCCGTCTGCAGTTTCTCTCAGCGATTCCAGCATGATCTTCTCCGATGGAGCTTTGGACGTCTGGAGGAATAGCCGCGAGGCACGTACGGTATCGTTGGTAATGCTAACGTCCAGTGCGAGCATTGGATGTTGCCGTAGATACGGTGCCAAATGCTGCTTAAACCCAACCTCGGAGCTAACGTTGATGCCCGTCTCCTTGGCGTGATCTTCAAAGGAATGAAGCCACGAGGTAGGCCGATCCCTCACAAACGGAAGTTCTTGGAATTTCTCGATGCAAGCCTGAAGCTGAGCTCGTTCCGCTTGCTCCCAGTACGGAAACGTGCCGTTCACGGCCAGCATTACGTTCGGGCCGTAGTGATCGAAGAAGTCCTTTTCGTCTTCATAGTATCTGACTACGTAAGACTCATCCACTGCCAGGTTCTTAAGGTCAAGGCCTTCTCGGATAGTCGTGCACCCGTAGATGCTGATGGAAACGTATACGACGTAGAGAACCATCACCGATGCTTTGGCCCAACGTGTGGTCAGAAATGGTCCGTAATGCTCCCTGAAGAACTCGTGCATCGGATGTTCCTCCTCGGTTCCTGTGTCACGGTTATAGGCCCCTCCCAAACAACATGCGATATACACCTTGGAAGCTTCTGGAGGAGAGTCCTCGGGAACCTTCATGCATGTTAGCCAGTGCCGGTTGCCTTGTTCCCGTTTGCCGTTGAGAGCCAGACATGCCCCGAAGAAGGTGATGTTGAAGAGGTAGCAGAACAAAACGGCGGTGCCGGCATACAGGCAGAAGGACTGTACCGAGCGGAAGGGGCTGCTGTAGCTGAGGTAGAAGGCCACCACGTCGGTCAGGGTGGTGATAGTGATGATATATGCTTCTGTAAAGGCTGGCTGCCGTTCTGGGGGGCTGTAGGGGGGGTGGTTTGGGTGGGGGGAGGCCATGCGAGTCTTCTACGCTTACTCCGCGTGATGACGATTCGGTCCCCCGCGTCTGCTGCCAGCAGGAGATCATGATGAACATATCGTCAATGCCAATTCCTGAAAGAGACAAGACACATAGGTCTTCTAGATTACTGGTGTTCCTTCATGAACTGTCCATGGCTTTACCAAACCTGACTCTGAAGTAGGCGACTCTGGTCAGTAGGCCATAACCGCAATGCCTGAAGGTGTCCTAGGTTTGATTCTTTAGGTATAGGGAAGGAGAAAAGCAAGTGAAGAGAAACCGACCTAGAAAATAGGACTCCTAACAACCACCTGGAAGACCTGGTAGACCCACCAACGCTGTCCCCGTAAGACAAACATGCTGCACATAAACTTTCGTCTTTGAGAGGGAGAGGAGAACATCAGGCCCCACTCCTGCTTCAGATCTGAGAACATCCACAGGAGTTTCTGTCCATCCTTCTTTCACTGTCCGAAGACGCCTCAGCGCTATGGAGGTCTGAAAGGAGGTGTAGCTGTTCAAGAAGCTCCTCACTGAGAACAGGAGACACACACATCCAACAAAGAAGCTGCTGCTGGTGTTCTCAGAACAATGGACTGACCACCCCAGAGTCCAGCAATGTAAACACACCCGTCTGTACATGACACATTTTACAACCAACACCTCTCCCAGTACAAGCCAGACTCCTCCCAGTATAACTAATACCTCTACCAGTACAACCATTACAACCATAACACCTCCCAATACAAGCCATTACAACCATACCACCTCCCAATACAAGCCATTACAACCATAACACCTCCCAATACAAGCCAAACTCCTCCCAGTATGACTAATACCTCTCCCAGTACAACCATAACACCTCCCAGTACAAGCCAAACCTCTCCCAGTATAACCAAACCACAGCCCAACACAAGCCAGATTCCTTCCAGTATAACTAAAACCTCCCCCAGTACAACCATTACAACCATAACACCTCCCAGTACAAGCCAGACTCCTCCCAGTATAACTACAACTTCTCCCAGTACAACCAAAACACAGCCCAACACAAGTCAAACTCGTTCCAGTATAACCAAAACAACACCCAACACAAGCCAGACTCCTCCCAGTATAACCAAACCACAGCCCAACACAAGCCAGACTCCTCCCAGTATAACTAAAACCTCTCCCAGTACAACCATTACAACCATAACACCTCCCAGTACAAGCCAGACTCCTCCCAGTATAACTACAATCTCTCCCTGTACAACCAAAACACAGCCCAACACAAGTCAAACTCTTTCCAGTATAACCAAAACAACACCCATTACTAGCCAAACTCCTCCCAGTATAACCAAACCACAGCCCAACACAAGCCAGACTCCTCCCAGTATAACTAAAACTTCTCCCAGTATAACCAAAACAACACCCAATACAAGTTGAACTCCTTCCATTATGATTAATACCTCTCCCAGTACAACCATTACAACCATAACATCTCCCAGTACAAGCCAGACTCCTCCCAGTATAACTAAAACTTCTCCCAGTATAACCAAAACAACACCCAATACAAGTTGAACTCCTCCCAGTTTAATTAAAACCTCTCCCAGTACAGCCAAAACACAGCCCAACACCAGTCAAACATTCCTTCCAGTATAACTAAAACCTCTCCCAGTACAACCATTACAACCAATACACCTCCCAATACAAGTCAAACTCCTCCCAGTACAACCATTACAACCATTACACCTCCCAATACAAGCCAAACTCCTCCCAGTATAACCAAACCACTGCTCAACACAAGCCAGATTCCTCCCAGTTTAACTAAAACCTCTCCCAGTACAATCATTACAACCATAACACCTCCCAGTACAAGCCAAACTCCTCCCAGTATAACCAAACCACAGCCCAACTCAAGCCAGACTCCTTCCAGTATAACTAAAACCTCTCCCAGTACAACCATTACAACAATACAACCTTCCCAGTATAACTAAAACCTCTCCCAGTACAAGCCAGATTCCTTCCAGTATAACTAAAACCTCTCCCAGTACAACTATAACAACCATTGCACCTCCCAACACAAGCCAGACTCCTCCCAGTATAACTTAAACCTCTCCCAGTATAACCATTACAACCAAAACACCTCCCAATACAAGCCTAACTTCTCCCAGTATAACTAAAACTTCTCCCAGTACAACCAAAACACAGCCCAACACAAGTCAAACATTCCTCCCAGTATAACTAATACCTCTCACAGTACAACCATTACAACCATAACACCTCCCAATACAAGCCAATTTTCTCCCAGTATAGCCAAACCTCTTCCCGGTACAACTGGAACTCAATCCAGTACAACCAAAACCTCTTTCAATACAACCGGGACTCCTCCCAGTACAACCACAACTCATCCCATTATGCCCAAAGCACCTCCCAGTAGAAACCAAACTCCTCCCAGTACAACCAAAGCCACTCCCAGTACAACCAAGTTGCAGTTCGACTAACCGGAACCGCTTTTGACCACTGAGTGTAAATGTGCAAATGGATGGTGCTTAAATCAGGATACAATCAAACGTAGTGGTGTAAACTGGGTCTTCTAGATTACCGAGCGGCTCCATACAGCCGTGTGGTGTGTGGAACCGATTCCTGAAAGATAGGCCTTACCCAGTATCAGGAACGGTGACGACGCCACTGTTATGACGAAAGGAACGTTCAGGAGTAGGAGGAACCCAAAGCTGGAAAGCACAGCTAGACCGGTGGAGACGACTCCAAGGCACGCCATCCACACCTTATTCCTCACGTTATCGAGCCTGGAGAGACGGAACGCCGCAGGGTTAGGAGCTCCTGTCCGCCACGTTACCGGGTTACTCATATAGAGACGGATACACACCTTACACACGACAGAACTGAGAACAGGATGGCAATGAAGTAGGTGATGGCAAAAAGATGAGTGACAGACTCAGTGCTTTTCTCAAACTCCTGCTGGCGCGACAGTGACGTGAAGTAGGACACCTGAAACAGAAACGGAAACATTACTCTATTGAACAGCAATGAGCTCAACATAGGCGTGTTCAGGGTGGTAGTGCCTTCAGGCTCCTGCAGATGGCGCTGTATGAGGATGATGAGGCTATAGACACCTGTGGGTTGTGAGTGACGGGATCCATAGATTGGGAAGAGGTGCTACAGTGCAGGGAATGTCTCGTTCCATATGTGGTAAACGCTCCAGAGCAGATGTTAATGATTGGCTAAAAGGAGGGACTGAGCATGTGGGCGTGGCCAAAGACCACAGTGTGAAGGAAGTAGCTGAAGCTGCAGGTGTATGGAAGCGTATGGTCATACGGGTCTACCAGCAGTGGATACAATCCCAGTCTACAGGGAATTCTCCTCGGAAGTGCTGTTGCGGTGGATAACACCACTACCTGCCAGTGAGCTACCACGCCGTATGAGACTGGGTTGAATTCCCAGTCTGGGTGACTATGCTGTGCTACACCAATTGGTGTCCCTGGGCAAGGCTCCTAACACTGGAGGTGGTGTGTTAGTGTGTGTGGTGCTGGTGTGAGTGGATCAGACACAGCAGTGCTGCTGGACACCTCAGTGTCACTGCTGGACTGATGATCGTCCATCAACCAAAACTATTCAGACAACAGTGTCCTGTGGCGGTATCCTGTGGGCAGCGTCCTGCGGGCAGCGTCCTGCGGGCAGCATCCTGTGCCCACTGATGAAGGACTAGAGCATGACCAACACTGCACTGTGCAGCAGCAGATGAGCTATCGTCTCTGACTGTCCATCTACAAGGTGGACCAGCAAGGTAGGAGTGTCTAATAGAGTGGACAGTGAGTGGACACAGTGTCTCAACACTCCAGCAGCACTGCTGTGTCTGATCCACTCACACCAGCACCACACACACTTACACACCACCACCACGTCAGTGTCACTGCAGTGCTGAGAATGACCCACCACCCACATCATACCAGCTCTGTGGTGGTCCTGTGGGGGTCCTGACCATTAGAGAACAGGGTAATACAGTATACAGAGAAACAGATGGACTACAGTCTGGACCTGTAGAACTACAGAGTGCTCCTGTATGGTCAGTGGAGCTGATACAGTAGTGTTATGATGGACCTCTGATGAGATTAAGACGTACCTGTGTGAGGGACGTTGTAACGTTGGTCAGCAAATGGACAAACGCATTCAGCCAGGCTTCCTCCAGCGTGTCGTTGACCTCTCGTAGATAGTAAAACAGCCTCACCGCCCTGGCGCTCTGGACCACTGCGCTGCTGTCTACGTCCACCTGGCCTAGGAGGTGTCCCAGGGGTACCCGGCCCATTCTGGGGTGATGATGGACTGGAAAGGTGAGGTTGACCACATTGATGTTGCTGGCATTGTAATCCAGGATTTCAAGCAGGACGTTGGGATGGCAGCGCTGCTGATGCACTTGGGCACAGATGTCTGCGTATGCCAACTCTTCTCGTCCATGTCCAACGCTTATTCCTTTCACAGCCGCGTCCACACCCAGGATTTCTCCAAGAGCACCAACGCTGAGCACGTCGGTCTCGCTGGTGAAGATCAGAGATCCGTAAACTCCATCCGTGCTCAGCCGCAGACTGGAAAACACTTCCTTGTTATGAGGGAAGAGGGTTTGGAAGAAGCGCTTCTCCGTCTTAGCCCGTCCATTCATGGGCGTGAACTGCTGCACTATGTCGTTGGACATTCTGTCCTCCAGAAAGCAGAAGCCCCATCCCAGAGACGCGGCGAAGGCCAGGGGGACCAGGATGAACCACCACGGATGGAGCCCGATAAACCTGCCCGCTCTTCCCAAGCACAGCCGGATTGGTCTCTCCACGCAGTCTGTGGTGCGCACCATGGTGGCTAGAACTTCATGTGGTTCATCTGGAGAGCTGGAGAGGAGCAGCCTCTGTGGATCACCAGTAACTAATGGCCCATTGGAATAATTGCTGATCCTATTATGTGTAGGCATCCCTGAAAATACCACCCCCGCCCCCAGGCTTCTACCCCAATCAGCCTGGCGTCTTTTAGCGGTGGGCTGTTCCTCCAGCTTCATATTGGGCATCCTTTGAGCTGGAGCTGGAGGAATGGGAACAAAGGTCTGGGTGTCTTGACAGTCAGTGATTGTTACTCCAGCGTTTCTCTTAAAGGCTGTAATTTTCTGATGCACTGGTCAGGCATCTCCTGTAGGCCTGGGAACCTGGGGGGGCTATTAGCTGCTTCAGTTAAGGGACAAAAGGCCATTGATACCGGCCACTGGAAGGGTCCTGTTGGGAAGCAGTACCGTGTGAAGGAAGAGCAGGAAAGGGGAAACTGATACGCTGAACTGGTCGCTGGGTTGTTGATTGATCCTGCCTGTTAGCTGATGTGTTTTAGAGTGTTGGTGATGACTGGTGCTCTTTTACTGAATACCTTTCACACTCATGAACAGCGGACCACTACAGTGGACATTACGATTCACACTCCTCTTAGTTTTGGATGTGTGTGTTAAGAGTGTATGTGTGTGTCACGGTGTGTGTGTGTTTATTTATGTGTGTGTGTGTGTTAGTAATGGATGTGTGAGTGTGTGTGTGTTTGTGTGTGTGTTAGGTGTGTGTGTGGGTTAGGAGTGTGTGTGTGTTTGTTTGTGTGTGTGGGTTAGGAATGTGTGTGTGTATGTGTGTGTGTTAGTAGTGTTTGTGTGTGTGTTAGGAGTGTGTGTGTTTGTGTGTGTTTGTGTGTGTGTGTTTGTTTGTGTGTGTGTATGTGTGTGTGTTAGGAGTGTGTGTGTGTTCAGAGCGTGTGTGTTACGAGTGTGTGTGTTTGTGTGTGTTAGGAAAGTATGTGTGTGTGTGTGTGTGTGTGTTAGAAGTGTGTGTTAGGTGTGTGTGTGGGTTAGGAGTGTGTGTGTGTGTGTGTGTGTGTGTGTGTGTGTGTGTGTGTTAGGAGTGTGTGTTAGGTGTGTGTGTGTGTGTGTGTGTGTGTGTTAGGAGTGTGTGTGTATGTGTGTGTGTGTGTGTGTGTGTGTGTGTGTGTGTGTGTGTGTGTGTATGTGTGTGTGTTAGGAGTGTGTGTGTGTGTATGTGTGTGTGTGTGTATGTGTGTGTGTGTGTATGTGTGTGTGTGTGTGTGTGTGTGTGTGTGTGTGTGTGTGTGTGTGTGTGTGTGTGTATTTCAGTATCCCATAATTATGACACAGCATCTTAATCAGTATTTTAGCATCTCGTAATTATGATTTAGTCCCATATAATTATAACTCATAATCATGAGATACTGTATGACATATTTTCTTTCAAGCGGCGGAAGTGGGTTTCCATCCATCTCCATCACCGAATGCCTGACTGTAGAGGGAATTTTGGAAGCTCGGTGGAGTTCCCCTTTAAGGCCTCCCTCCAGTGGGCGTGGCTTATCGGCGCCGCTCAGCTGTGTCACGTCAGCTGAGGCCAGCCTGTACTGTAAACACGGAGGAGAAGATGGACGACGACGTGTTAACCACTTTAAAGATCCTGATTATCGGAGAGAGCGGCGTCGGGAAGTCCAGGTGACCCGATGTGGTTTGGTGGCCAGCCTCCATAGTTTAGCTACTGAGCTCCTGAATACTCAGACTAACGTTCAGAATCGCGGATTCGGTTGCGAAACCAAGTTGGCATAGGGACCGCTAATGAGCTATGCTAAGCTAAGCATTCGCCTTTTTGAGCTCAGGATGAAAACGAGAAGCTGTTTATTCACTTCTGGTGCTGACTGAGTAGCTGCACGTCCCCAACTTTTATATTCCTGACTACCGGAATATCAGGAAATGCTAACAGTTGCCTAGCAAGCTAGCTTCTAGTTAGTTAGCCTAACGGAAGCTTTCCTTATCAGCCCAGCTTAGCCGGCTAATGCTAACAGGCTTGCGAAATGACCGTGACTGTGGATGAAATTAAGGTTAGACATTCACCCACTGAAGAAATACGAGGCTAAACTGGGTTTAGTGTTTGTTAAGCTTCTTATATTCGTATTTTTCGTTCCACCTTAAATGGTACAGCAGTTACACTGGCGTCTCACATTTAAGGTGGAGTCAAATTCTTTTGAGGTACTTAATTCTCACAGGTCGCTGCTAAACTGGAAGTCCTGTCTCTCTCTGTATAGCTCATTTCATCAGCTAGCTTGGCTAAAAGTGCTTTCTATCATTGAGGGTGGTTAGCTAGTCTGTGGATTAAGCATGTACCCTGGTTTGGGTTGGGGTGGTTTAAAGGCTTCCTCGAAGGGGAACTCCACCAGTGTTTCAAACGGTTGGGATGAGCTGTCCACAGTGGGCGTGATGGGAACCAGACGTCCACCTTTAAACGCTCCCTCACAGAGGGTTGTTATATGAATTGATGGTGAACACACTGTCTGATGTCTGAGACGTTCTGGGGTGTAACTCCGTGGTGGAGGGACACATGCAGGGTGTTTTGAGGCCAAATAAAAAAAGATAATCCTTTATTAATCCCACAGTGGGGAACTTTACAATGTTTCAGCAGCACAGCCGGAAGAACAGAAGTACCAGTATACAAATAATAAATAAGATCTAAATATACAAAAATTACAGAAAAATACAAATAAAATACTAAAAAAATGTAAATCCAGAAGACTAGGATCAGAGGAAACATTGCATACAGTGATGGTAAACAGATTATGCTATGGTGAATTTTGTTATTGCACATAGTAGAGCACTAGAGCAGTAATAAATAACGTAAGCAGGTTTATTGCACATAGTACATATAGAAATAGACTACTGAGGGGAGCGGGTGTTATACAGTCTGATGGCAGCCGGAAGGAAGGATCTGCAGTATCTCTCCTGAAGGAGCTGCCCAGTGCCTCCAGAGAGTGGTACATGGGTTGGGATGGGTTCTACTCTGTAAACAGTCCCCAAAAGAAAACCCAGTATTTCCAGTATTTTATCTTCATCTATGTGAAACAGTGTGACAGGCTTCAGAGAGCGTATAAATAACCATGTCATCATCTAATAACTTGCTGTGAGGGGGGTTTCAGAGGTGGACGTCTGGTTCCCTTCACCGCCACTGTGCACAGTTCTGACTTAGACTTCTCTTTACATCTCTATAAAAGTCCATTTCCGCCACTTAAGGAAAATAGTGTCCACACAGCATCTCAAAATTATGACTTAGCATCTCATATTTATGAATATATTATGAATTAGCGTCTTGTAAATATGACTCAGCATCTCATGATTATGACTTAGCATCTCTTGATTATGACTTAGCATCTTGTTATCATGACTTAGCATCTTGTTATTATGACTTAGCATCTTGTTATTATGACTTAGTATCTTGTTATTATGACTTAGCATCTTGTTATTATGACTTAGCATCTTGTTATTATGACTTAGCATCTTGTTATTATGACTTAGTATCTCAATTATGACTTAGCATCTCATGATTATGACTTAGCATCTCATGATTGAGTTAGCATCTTGTTATTATGACTTAGCATCTCAATTATGACTTAGCATCTTGTTATTATGAATTAGCATCTCATAATTATGACTCAGCATCTCGTTATTATGAATTAGCATCTTATAATTATGACTTAGCATCTTGTTATTATGAATTAGCATCTTGTTATTATGAATTAGCTTCTTGTTATTATGAATTAGCATCTTATAAGTATGACTTAGCATCTCATAATTGACTTAGCATCTCGTTATGAATTAGCATCTTGTAAATATGACTCAGCGTCTCAATTACGACTTGGCGTCTCGTTATTATGAATTAGCCTGTATTATGACTTAGCGTCTCATAATTATGACTTAGCATCTTGTTCTTATGAATTAGCATCTTATAATTATGAATTAGCATCTTATAATTATGACTTAGCATCTTGTTATTATGAACTAGCATCTCGCTATTATAAATTAGCGTCTTGTAAATATGACTTAGCATCTCTTTATTATGAATTAGCATCTTATAATTATGACTTAGCATCTCATTATTGTGATTAGCGTCATGTAAATATGACGTAGCATCTCAATTATGACTAGGTGTCTTCATTATTACTGTATCTCATAAACCATTGTTACATATTAAAACTTGGTAGCTTGGAGGTCCATAAAATGCTGCTGTGTAGACATGGAGACCCTCGGTTCCCCTCACCAGCGCTGTAGAGAGATCAGAGCTCTCTGTACAATGAACCGTTTCACACCGAACCCGCTCTGAAGGGCTTAGTGAGCATCTCAACAACAGAATAATGCTAATTTGATCAAATCGGTTCTCCAGTTCCCCTTGTGTTACCCCTGGTTCTAACTGTGCTGATATCTTGTCCCAGTTTGCTGCTGAGGTTCACGGATGACACGTTTGACCCGGAGTTAGCTGCAACCATCGGTGAGTCAAGCTCTTATCTTCCTCAGTGACTGCGTGTGTGGCATGTGTGCATATCGGAGTCATTACATCAGCAGGGAGTTTGATCAGGCAGCATGCTGCTGGTGAGCTTCTGAATAAGCTGGAATGAGATTTAGCGAATGCTAACGTTGACCAATACCAACATTACAGGGCCTATTTAAGGGGAAGTCATTTTTTTCCCATCTCTAAAAGTTTGAGTTTCTCACCAACTGATTCACTGGGGAGTGTAAGATTTACTCCGGCCTGTAAGATCATCTCACTGTGCTCCTTAAGAGACACACCCACATCAACACTCGCCCATGTTATCAGCTCCACTGACCATACAGAAGCACTCTGTTGTGCTACGCTAACAGACTCTAGTCCATCTCTTCATTGCATAATTCATTATCCCGCATTTATTTCACCGTCAGTGGTCAGGACCCCCACCGAGCATGTGGTATTTGGGTGGTAGGGGTTTGTGGGATACCAGTGCGATGTTCTTTCATGATATGGGTTTTGCCATACTGTGGATACTTTGGAAAATTCAAACACAGGAATTCACAATCTGCCAACTGGGACCTGGAAAAGTGATGGGTGCGCAGCCTACTGTTAGGCTGTTGCTTAACTGGGGTTGTTTTGGAAGAAAGGAGGGATGAATAAATGACACATGGAAGAGTCCAGGTTGATATGAGGACCTGAGTGAGTGCATGCAGTTTGGTGGCTGTAGGATAAAGGAGACAATAGGGTTCGTGAAGGGCCATAAATGAATATGGGACTTGAGAAACGTGAGATGGGGGAGAAGAATAGACAAGGAGACAAGTACAGGTCTGCCCAGCGCTGAATTCGTGCTCGGGGGTCTGTCCTGAGATAGGGTATGTGGAATGGTGTCTGTTGATCAAGCAGAAGTACAGTAGATGGGCCTGTACGTTTCCGCACTAGTCATATTTCATTGGGGGGGGGTTTATAAGTTTTCTGGAAACTGTTTGTCGGATCATACAGCTGTATAGAAACCAATCAATGCCGATCAGACCGAACATTTCAGAGTTGGAGTAGTGTCGATATCTTGAAAATGTCTTGGGTGACTAGTTAGGGGAAAAACATCTCTCAACCAAGAAGACGATGGAGGATATAAATCGGGGAACAGCCGTGCTGCAGATTAGCGTTTCGTAATTATAACTTAATATATCATAGTTATTACAGCATTTTGTAATTATGAATTAGCATCTTGTCAGTGACTTAGCTTTTCATAATTGACTTAGGATCTCGTTATTATGAATTAGCAACTCGTAATTACGACTGAGCATCACATTATTATGAATTAGCGTCTCATAATTATGACTAAGCATCACATTATTATGAATTAGCATCTCATATGACTTAGCATCACATTATTATGAATTAGCATCTCATAATTGACTTAGCATCACATTATTATGAATTAGCGTCTCATAATTATGACTAAGTATTACATTATTATGAATTAGCGTCTCATAATATGCCTTAGCATCACATTATGAATTAGCATCTCGTTATTATGACTTAGCATCTCGTTATTATGACTTAGCATCTCGTTATTATGAATTAGCATCTCGTTATTATGAATTAGCATCTCGTTATTATGAATTAGCATCTCGTTATTATGAATTAGCATCTCATAATTATGACTAAGCATCACATTATGAATTAGCATCTCATAACTCTGACTTAGCATCTTATTATGAATTAGCATCGTATAATTATCCCTTAGCATCACATTACAATGAATTAGCATTTCATAACTCTGACTTAGCATCTAATTATTATGAATTAACATCTTGTAAATGACTTCGCATCTCGTTACTATGACTTAGCATCTTGTTATTATGACATAGCATCTCGCTATTATGACTTAGCATCTCGTTATTATGACTTAGCATCTCGTTATTATGAATTAGCATCTCCTTATTATGAATTAGCATCTCCTTATTATGAATTAGCATCTCATAATTATGACTAAGCATCACATTATTATGAATTAGCGTCTCATAATTATGCGTTAGCATCACATTATGAATTAGCATCTCATAACTCTGACTTAGCATCTTATTATTATAAATTCACATCTTGTAAATGACTTAGCATCTCGGTATTATGACTTAGCATCTCGGTATTATGACTTAGCATCTCGTTATTATGACTTAGCATCTCATTATTATGAATTGAAAACTGGGTGACTAAATCGCGGCACCTCGGGCCCCACATGCTGGCCAAGCACCCTTTTTTCGCCTTACATAACTTCAACATGTGCACAGCTGTGTCTGAAACCTACAGGCTGAATAGTGACAAAGCCCAGTGATGGATTTCTCCCCAGTGATCTTTGAAATGGACAGGCTGAAGTTCCCCATTGTGTCTCTCCATTGCAGGTGTGGACTTTAAAGTGAAGACTATAGCTGTAGATGGCAACAGAGCGAAGCTGGCAATATGGGTAAGTACATTCCTCACCTCCTGTTACACGTGAGTGAGACGGCAGCTGATTTCACCAGTACTCCACTCTTTTAGAGGCATTAAGCTCTTCAGATGTGTGGTTCCCATCACCATCACCATCACCACCACCACCGTGAACAATTCAAATTTTTCTTCAGAATGAAGCTTTTGCGTCATGTGGGAGTGTTTTAAGGTCACTGATTAAATAATAAGCCTGTTTAAAGGGTTAACAGTTTTATATATATATATATATATATATATATTCTTTGTATACAGCTCTGGAAAAAATTTAAGAGACCACCAGTAAATGATCAGTGTCTCTAGTTTCTGGGTTTGTGTTGTACCAGAATCCCTCAGCTCTGTTTGATTCTCTACTCTACTGGAACCATGTCTCCCAAACTCCAGATCAGATATTGTATTAGATCTGTGTATTTAGAAAATCACTAATGACCTCCAGAAGCCTGTTTTTAGAACCATGCTCGCTGTGCGTTTCACCCCAGCCACCGCTCGCCAGTCTCTCTGTAGGTCACTCGAGGTCATCTTACGGTGGGTAAGGGACATTGGAATGAGGTGGCGCTCATCACGGTCAGTAGAGAGTGGGTTTGGCCCTCTGCCAGTCTGTAGCTGTGTTGTCCTGTGTGTTTGCTGCTGGACCTTGTTCTTATGAACCAGACGCTCACTGTATCTGCCAGTAAAGCTAGAACCCAACCTTCGGTTCCTCACTGAGACTGTACATGTGGAGATGCTGATTTAAGAAGAGACTGGAGTGGGCTCTGATTTATTTCCAGAGCTGTATATTGTACTGTGTAGGAATGTAATGAATCACTTTGCCCACAAGGTGTCAGCGCTGCACCACGGCAGTGGTGAAGGGTCAGCTGAGGTCCTAGAGGGCCGCAGTGCTGCAGAGTTGCCCTGTTCATACACTCTCATACATTTTCAATTCGTAGATGGGTGTCCATGGTTACCAACCCAGTTGAATCAGATGCTTTAAATCAGAGGAAAGACAAAACCCTCCGGCACCAGTGGACATGTGTACACAATGCAGCTCTGTGAAAACAGCGTTAGTTTAAAAGGGCCTTGTCTGATGTTTCTAGGACACAGCTGGACAGGAAAGGTTCAGGACTCTGACGCCCAGCTACTACAGAGGAGCACAGGGAGTAATACTAGGTGAGTGGAAACATGCAGCCCTCTCAAATCATGACCACATCACAGTCTGTATCAGTTCGTCACAGGACGCCCGCTTCTTAGTTGCTAGTGTGGATAGGGGCGTAAATCTCTGTCCTCGCAGCTGATGATAATTAGGGCTGCAACTATCGAATATTTTCATTGTCCAATGTTTAGAACAGTCAGGAACGTTCTAAATGTGATTTAATGATTTGATTATATTTTATTTATTATTAGCACCTTTATTTTATTGTAAATGAAGCTTGAAATATTACACTGTACACACCAGTGTGTCAGTCCTGAGGAATTATTGTCAGAGCAAGTAGCATACGTCCGGGGTTTTCCTTTATAAGCATGTTTTCCCAGCTTTTGGGATATATATATATATATATATATATATATATATATATATATATATATATATATATATATATATATATATAGAGGGTTTTTAAAGCCCCTCTGTACCTGAGCACATGCTAGAGTCACTGTCGTCCTGCAATCCCAGCGACTTTTCACCTGTTGTCACCCAAATATCCTCTGATAATAGAGTCTGAGAGCTTCTCAACTTGAGCAGTCTAAATCACGGCCGGTGCCGTTAACAGTAACAACCCAGAGAGGAATCGTGCGCATCTCGTTCCTGTGTAGTGCAGTTCACTCACTAAGATTGCAGTCATGTACAATGTTCAGTACAAATGCATTTAAAATTGTGGGCCATTTTGTTTACATAGTTCTTAAAATAAATGAGTGTAAACACCAACCAGTACCTTTTGCAAAAAACAACAGATGCATATTAAAACATCAGATACAGATTAACAAATCCTAAGTAAATGTGAAATACACAGTATCATACTTTCACATCATTCCAAGTTATAAATCACCTTTCCTTTCCCCCCTAATATCATGCCACTCCATAAGAGTTTTTATGTGGGTGGAAGTACTGCCATCGTTCCTCCATCTCTAGTACCTCTATTCCAACAGCACAGTGCCAGGGCTTAGTCCAGAGATGGTGCTGGTTCCCAGGATCTGTTCCTTTTAAACAAGGCCCCTTTTCTGATGGCTTGTTAGCCGAGCGACTGCTTATCTGGATGTGGGCGGTCCTTAGTCTGGAGGCAGAAGTCAGCAGGCAGCTGATAAAACCGTCCCGGAGCATGTTGTTTGTCCAGCAGATCTCTGACTGTCTTGTCGTGGCTGCTGTCATTGTTTTCGCTCATTCTTTTGTTGTTTCGGTAAATGGCAGCGTCAACAAGTTAACGAAGTGATGGCAGTGCCACACCCTATTGCCACCTGCATCACGTGGACAACATTTCCAGACCAGCTCGTTTTGTCGGCCTGAAACCGTGTTGTTAATTTTTTTTGGGGGAAATGCGCAGAACGGTTTAAGAGCTATAGAAGGAATAGTTATCTAGGAACCAAAGGAGGAGAGTCCCGCTTCACGGCGGTAGATACCTCCGTGCTAGGTGCTTGACTCCTATTGGTAATCGTCACATCGCGTCACTCCTAATACGATAAGATAACACTTCATTGGTCCATTTGGAAATTGCATTTTTTTACATTTATTTTTAAATGTTGATAAAGTTCAACATTGCCCAGCTAGGGTCACTGACTCCGCCCATATCTGCATCACCAATATTCATGTTGCTTCTTGTCACCGGAAATGGCCAGCTCTCTCTGAAAATGAATGAACTCTGTCTACTGTGTCGTGTAGCACTGCTGCTGCTGGTGTGAATGCAGCGTTGGTGTGACAACCCGGTGGGGTTTAAAGTGTCTCCCTGTTTTTATTTATTTATTTATTTATTTATATCCTTTCTTTCTTTAATTATCAAAAATAAACATGCTGGGGAGCCAGCAAGCCAGCAGCCCAGTGCAGCAGGAAAAGCATTAGAACTGAACAGGAAAGAATTTCCTGTTACTCAAATCGCTTTTAATAGTTAAATGAGCAAATTTGTCAAATTTTATTGATTATTTGTTGCAGCCCAGCTGACGATTCTCCAGTAAACATTTCCGTGGGTCATGAGAGTTGAGTTTCCACCAATCCAGTTTAATCCATTTGAGTTATTTCAGTGCCAGGGTCAAACTCGTGTACTGCATATGCTGTACAAACATTACTGGAGAAGCTGTTTGCACAGCAGCACAACACTGTATCTGTTAAATAAATGTGTGTTTACAGGTAAAAGTGGCATAATGGTCGAAATATATCCTCAGATTGCCGCGTGTCGGAGCACGAATGCCTTTTACACCCTACTCTTGTTATGGTTTATGATGAGTGCTCGTTGTTGACCAGTGCACTAATGTGTCTGTCTTCAGTGTACGATGTGACGAAGCGGGACTCCTTCACAAAGCTCGAGAACTGGCTGAACGAGTTGGAGACATACTGCACACGCAACGACCTCGTGAAAATGCTGGTTGGAAACAAAATAGACAAGGTTTGTTTATATGCAGTATAAACAGCTGGACCCGTCCAGCTTGTATATGCTTTACTTAAGGAGCGTTTGATGGACGTCCACATCGTCACAAGTGATTTACTATTCAAAATAACAGTGAGATAAGATTTTTAGGCTAAAAATATGCTGTTTAAAGGAACAGTTTTCCAAAAAAAGAAATGTACACAGTTTTCCGCCTAGCCCAGATGTAGTCGATCACCCGGGACATGTTTAGGGTCCAGATTTTCCTTGTGCTCCAGTGCTACGCTAAAGAGTCTGAATTCTCCACAACACCTGTTGTCTAAAACGG
Organism: Prochilodus magdalenae; assembly: GCA_024036415.1. Lineage (NCBI taxonomy): Eukaryota > Metazoa > Chordata > Actinopteri > Characiformes > Prochilodontidae > Prochilodus > Prochilodus magdalenae. Next base: position 41,053 of record JAMWET010005073.1, on the reverse strand, counting down.
CTGGCTGGTGAAGTTCAGCTCGTTTTGTAGTTCACGGTCGGTCACGCTGTGCTGTACGCCGTGTTTCCGAAGCCTGTGCGACCTGAACGGAGACCTGAACGCAGGTTGAGTGGAGTTTAGTATTTACAGAAATGGTTCAAGTGCCTATGGTGTCTGTTCGAGACGTTAGCCTCTTAAAAAACTAAAGAAGCAAAATCTGGACCCCAAACATGTCTTGGCTGACGGACTACATCTGGGGTAAGTGGAACATTGTGTAAATCTGATTTTTCACCGAAACACTCCTTTAAGACATGCAGTGACTTTCAGTGCCTCTCCTCTTTTATTCCACTGAATTGGATTCCAAATGTTTTCGTTTCAGGACAACCGTGAGGTAGACAGAAATGAAGGCCTAAAATTTGCACGCAAACACTCTATGTTGTTTATTGGTAAGTTTTTGTCTGTCCGTCCGTCCGTCCGTCTGTCTGTCTGTCCGTCTCTCCATCTGTCTCTCCGTCTGTCCATCTGTCTGTCCATCTGTCTGTCCGTCTCTCCATCTGTCTGTCTGTCTCTCCATCTGTCTGTCTGTCTCTCCATCTGTCTGTCCGTCTCTCCATCTGTCTGTCCGTCTCTCCATCTGTCTGTCTGTCTCTCCATCTGTCTGTCTGTCTCTCCATCTTTCTGTCTGTCTCTCCATCTGTCTGTCTGTCTGTCTGTCCCTCCGTCTGTCTGTCCGTCCCTCCGTCTGTCTGTCCGTCTCTCCATCTGTCTGTCCGTCTCTCCATCTGTCTGTCTGTCTCTCCATCTGTCCGTCTGTCTGTCCGTCTGTCTGTCCATCTGTCTGTCCGTCTCTCCATCTGTCTGTCCGTCTCTCCATCTGTCTGTCTGTCTGTCTGTCTGTCTATCCGTCTGTCTGTCTATCCATCTGTCTGTCTATCCGTCGGTTGGTCGGTCTGTCTGCCCGTCCGTCTATCTATATGTCTGTCTGACTCTTATTAACGCTTATTAATCATTTTAACTCCAAAGTGTTAATTATTTTACGCTGTGTTAAAGGAAATGCTAACTGAGGTGTCTAAGCCTTTCAGTGCTTGTTAGCTGCATTAGCCTTGTAGCCTCTACAGTAGATCTAAAGAAGGAAACATGTCTTGACTGATAAACTCTGAGGGTGAAAGTTTTTTTCCCCTCTCTGCTGACTAACTTTCTTTCCGTCCTGCTCATCTTTGCAGAGGCCAGCGCCAAGACGCGGGACGGTGTTCAGTGTGCCTTCGAGGAGCTGGTGGAGAAGATCCTGCAGACGCCTGGGCTATGGGAGAGCAGCATGCAGAGCCACGGCGTGCAGCTCACCGAGCAGCAGCAGCAAGGCCACGGCGCCTGCGGAGGCTACTGCTCCCTGCTCTAACTCGGACAGCTCCACCGGCAAAGACGGACTGAGACACGAGGTGAAAAGCGGCGGTATCTAGCTTCTGAACGAGTGCTCCTTCTGAGAGGGGCAGGTCCGCTCCCTCCAGGCCACACAGGCAAAGGGAGCTCTGACGTTTGCACACACACATACACACGCTGTCACTCAGTGTTTGTCCTCACACACTTCAAGTTCCTCTCATATACGTACAACACTCTCAGTCTAATTTATCATACGGCTAACATGCTAATGTATTATGCGAATCGCTATCGTCGCCCTGGCCGAGGTTGCGGTCTGTTCTAAGCATCTTCCAGTAAGCCAAGTCAGTTTTGCCCCCAGCAAGAGGGCCGAGCTGACTTACCTCTCTCGCTCTTTGGGAGCGCTAGGGGCCAGTAGATTGGGGGAGTAGACTTGGGGATGGACATCTTTTGGTCTGGTGAACTCGCTCCAGAGGCAAACAGCCATAAACATGTCCAATGCGGTCTGTACCTCCTGCAGTTATTACGGTCTGCCCTGCGCTTAGACCCTTTGCCGTGCAATGTAATTCCAGTGTATTCCCTGCTTCCTTGTTTTTATCATTACCTTCCTTCGATGTTAATTGCTTTTAGCTTGGCAGCATGTCTCGTTTGCTGTTTTTATAATACGCAGCCTCCACAACGTTGCTTAGCATGGCCCCTCTGTCGACGCAACGAGCTAGTCCCAAGGATAAAGCAAGCTACTCCTGAAGGAATGTGTGTTTAGTTGTCTACCTTTTTTTTTTGGTCAACTATTACGTGCTTTTTGTGTCTGTAGATTACGCTTAAGGTGCAATAACTCTAATTAGTCTGACTTCTTTTATTTTGCTGCCTTTTACCTCTTATCCATGGACCGTGGGTATATACAGTCTTCAGCATGTACAGTTACACAGTTAATGCCACGCTGGGTTTCATGCAGTCCTGCTTTCTACGAGCTTCAAAAAACGGTCTTGGTCATCACGGATTAATATCAGAATGCTGAGCTGCATCCAAATAGCTTGTTTTTATTCGACCTGTTTGTGTTCGTATCTTTAATCAAGACTTAAACATGCCTTAACGTTGACTAGATCACACATGACCTTCACTGTTGGTGGCATTTCACACTAAATCGGTTGGACGGGGGTCTTTATAGCCGACAGTGCTGGTTTTATCAGTAGTTTTTGCTGATTGATCGATTTAATCCACATGGTTCTTGGTCACTGTCTCTGAATCTATTAATCCGTCTGGTATTATCGCAGCAGAAGGATGAGTTCGCTCTTCCTCTGACAGGTTTTCCTCAGCCGTGGACTTTAGGAGCTTAGGATGTCAACAACATGAAGGATTTCAGCTGTCAGCTACTGTTGGATTTTAAAGGAGCTATATGTAAAAGTAAGCATGTTGTTTACCTGTGTTCCTGCCGTCTCCTGTTGGTTTTTTTTTGTATTGGACATAAACAGTCATCGTTTCTCGCTTGTCCTGTCTGGCGGTAGTTTTGGGAGGCGTAACAGTGGCAGTACCACAGTTGCGCAAGAAGGAGTGGCACTGCTCCAACCATGGGCTCCGGGTCGGTGGCATTAAATGTGTTTTGTTTTTGTGTTTCTTATTTTCCTATAAAGTGATTTAATAAATACACACCATGTGGTCACTGATCAAAGACAAACATGTTGCTTCATATTTGTGTATTTTTAATTTTATGCATCATTTGAATACAGCAGCTGCCGTTTACCCTGTGTGAGGCTTATAAGGTGAATGGGGCAACAGAAGGGACCCAACACTGCTTATAAAGACGTCTGGTTCCATTGACTTCCATTAAAGTTAAAGTAGGTTTTTGCCCTCTCCTATGAAGTGGCCCCTTTGGACAGCGATGAGATATATTTATATAAATAATAGCTTATTAATCTCGAATGCTTTATTTAGGCCTAATTTGCCTTATATATATATGCCATATATATATATATATATATATACACATACAGGGATTGGACAATGAAACTGAAACACCTGGTTTTAGACCACAGTCATTTATTAGTATGGTGTAGGGCCTCCTTTTGCGGCCAATACAGCGTCAGTTGGTCTTGGGAATGACATATACTGCGTCCTGCACAGTGGTCAGAGGGAGTTTAAGCCATTCTTCTTGCAGGATAGTGGCCAGGTCACTACGTGATGCTGGTGGAGGTTCGTCCTTCTTGGTGGTATGCTGACATTACCCTGGATACCGTGGCTCTTGATACATCACAAAGACTTGCTGTCTTGGTCACAGATGCGCCAGCAAGACGTGCACCAAACAGTGTGTCCTCTTTTGAACTCTGGTATGTCCCATAATGCTGTGTGCATTGCAGTATTTTGAGCAGAACTGTGCTCTTACCTGCTAACTGAACCTTCACACTCTGCTCTTACTGGTGCAATGTGCAATTAATGAAGACTGGCCACCAGGCTGGTCCAATTTAGCCATGAGACCTCCCACTCTAAAATGACAGGTGTTTCAGTTTCATTGTCCAACCCCTGTGTGTGTGTGTGTGTGTGTATATATATATATATAGATGACATGCCACCACTGTAGACGTCCCGCCATTCATTCATATAAACGTGTAACATGGGCTTTATATTCGCCACAGAGCGGTTCATAACGTCACTTGGTGCTGCACAAAATCTTACCACTTTCAGGTGTTTGTAGTTGTAGATAACCTACACTTCTACAGAGCCGACGTCCCGGCAATTTTTCTTTCCTCAGCTCGGAACGCCTCCACAGCTCCAGTGGAATCATGGGATAGCACAGTGTGCTCGCATACTTGAAAATGTCACCGGAAACAGTACGTCATCCGGGGAACTTCCGCCTACTGCTTTAAGACTACTGCGGATCCGGACACACTACACATTCTCGCCTACTGAGTAGTACGGTAGTAGGCCTTTTCGGACGCAGCCAGAGTCACGTTCCGGCTGGTTCAGACCACCAGGTCAGCTAAAGTGGCCCCATGAAAGCAGTGCTAGTGTGGTGTTATTACGATGTCAGGTGATCCTGTGTGGAAATGGATTTTACACTGTTACAAACATTACAAAAGAGTCATCACCGAGAAGAGCGTTCTAATTCTGTGTACTGGCTGTAGAAACCGGGTGTTTGAAGCTGACCAGGGAGGTGGGATGGTGTTTCAGGTCAGGGCTGCTGAAATTCTAAGCAGCTTGTATATGACATGACTGATGATGTCATGGCATGTTGATTTTTTTTTTTTTTTAGTTTTCCATCAAACAGGACACACAAAGCGTGTCATACAGTGTTATACTGAGGTGAATATATATATATATATATATGTAAAGCATATACTGTATAACTGACACATCAAACCACTGATGCACACTGCCTCTTTGTTGTTGTGCAGCGACCAATCGTTCTGATGTGTGTTCGTGTTAGAGGTCCAACACTGAAGTGTGGACTGAGCGGGAGGTTCAGCGGTTGATTAAAAACTGATTCAGTTGATTAGTTGGCGTGTATTGGAGTCACATGACCTGACTGTCATTGTCTTTAACAGTTGCAGTCCTGAAATCAACCTGAAACTGACCTAGCCATGCTCCGCCCATTTTAATTTGACCTACAGGGAAGTCCATGCTGGACCATGCGCTACAGTGCTGTTCTGTAAAGCTTGACTGCAGACAGAGAAGGTGTTTGTGGGCGGAGCATGGCCTTCATTTGACGTCTGTACCAACTGTGTGCGGTAATGCTCTTACATATAGCTCCTTTAGCATGCAGTAGTTCTGAAGCAGCGATGATCCTGGAAGCAGTTTGCTTAGCGGTGGCTGATCTGTCCTCATGGAAGGCTGGACCAAAGGCCTGTATTCTGCTGAGTCTGTATCTCGGAGAGCATCTGTACTGTTTTCTTTCTTTTGCAATAAAATCTCACTCATATATCTGCCTGTTCTGGTTTGTACTTCAACACTTTGTTCTTTGTTCTGCTAAGGGGCTCATTAGCATGCTAAAGTGGCTAAACACATGGCTTACAGCACATAAGAAGGCACTGCACCACAGATCTACTTCAAGATTACAACTAGAAATTATTAATTTATTAATAAGTAATTATAATTAATCCGTTGGATTCCAGTCATCGTTACCATAACGGGAAAGAATTATTTAGTTGATCAGACTTAGTTCACTAACCTTTAATTGGTGGCGCAGTTCTCTAACTAGTTGCACTATCCACTAAACGGTTGCTCTAACCTCAGAATGCTAGCACCAGCCTCTAAATAGTTGCACAGTCCTCTAAATGCTAGCACTAGCCTCTATACGGTTGCACTAGGCTCAAAATGCTAGCACTAGCCTCTAAACTGTTGCACTAGTTTTAAAAAATAGCACTAGTCTCTAAACAGTTGCACAGTCCACTAAATGCTAGCACTAGCCTCTAAACTTTTGCACAGTCCTCTAAACGCTAGCACTAGCCTCTAAACTGTTGCACAGTCCTCTAAATGCTAGCACTAGCCTCTAAACGGTTGCACTAGGCTCAGAATGCTAGCACTTGCCTCTAAATGCTAGCACTAGCTCCTAAATGGTTGCACTAGCCCTAAAATGCTAGCACCAGCCTCTAAATAGTTGCACAGTCCTCTAAATGCTAGCACTAGCCACTAAACGATTGCACAGTCCTCTAAATGCTAGCGTTAGCCTCTAAACGGTTGCACAGTGTACTAAATGCTAACACTAGCCTCTAAACTGTTGCACAGTCCTCTAAATGCTAGCGTTAGCCTCTAAACTGTTGCACAGTCCTCTAAATGCTAGCGTTAGCCTCTAAACGGTTGCACAGTGTACTAAATGCTAGCACTAGCCTCTAAACTGTTGCACAGTCCTCTAAATGCTAGCACTAGCCTCTAAACGGTTGCACAGTCCTCTAAATGCTAGCACTAGCCTCTAAACTGTTGCACAGTCCTCTAAATGCTAGCACTAGCCTCTAAACTGTTGCACAGTCCTCTAAATGCTAGCACTAGCCTCTAAACGGTTGCACGGTCCTCTAAATGCTAGCACTAGCCTCTAAACGGTTGCACAGTTCTCTAAATGCTAGCACTAGCCTCTAAACAGTTGCAAAGTCCTCTAAATGCTAGAACCAGCCTCTAAATGGTTGCACAGTTCTCTAAATGCTAGCACTAGCCTCTAAACAGTTGCAAAGTCCTCTAAATGCTAGCACTAGCCTCTAAACAGTTGCACTAGCCTCAGAATGCTAGCACTAGCCTCTAAATGGTTCCACAGTCCTCTAAATGCTAGCACCAGCCTCTAAACGGTTGCACTGTCCTCTAAATGCTAGCACTAGCCTCTAAATGGTTGCACAGTTCTCTAAATGCTAGCACTAGCCTCTAAATGGTTGCACTAGGCTCAGAATGCTAGCACTTGCCTCTAAACAGTTGCACAGTTATCTAAATGCTAGCACTAGCCTCTAAAAAGTTGCACTAGCCTCTAAACGGTTGCACAGTCCATAAATGCTAGCACTTGCCTCTAAACAGTTGCACAGTTATCTAAATGCTAGCACTAGCCTCTAAATGCTAGCACTAGCCTCTAAACGGTTGCACAGTACTCTAAATGCTAGCACTAGCCTCTAAACAGTTCCACAGTCCTCTTACTGGTCACACTGCCTTCTAAATAGATACATGGATAAAGAAGTGGACGCCACCCAACAGTAATTATTTGCCTATAGCTCAGTGGCCTGGCTAGCCTTCAGGTTTGGACAACACCACAGTGATGGCATGCTGTACTTACAAAATGCTAACTGCGTATTTAAAAAAAGGGGAAACTAAGTAAGCTGGTGAATTCAGGCAGACCAGTAAGGCTGAGGGGTTAGAGCGCTGGTCCACAAAGTGCCCCGTAACACGACAGCCAACATTAAACCGCAGCCTCAGTGCCCTTTGAGATGGTTCTAGACTCGAGTGAAGCGTGAAATTTTATGTAATGCGTGTTGAATACTCGACGAAATGAGCTCCAGATGACCGGTCTGGTCTGTGGTCAGTTTTTGTTACCCCCCTCAACGTGAAGCGGGTCAGTCAGAGATGACCGTAGAGAGACAGGAACCTGATCCCGCACCTCTGTATCTTTTTACTACGGCAATAAGCAGAGGATACACTCCAAACATGGCCGCCCTGGGGTAATAAATACCAGGATGAGTAGGGCCATTCATGCGCCAGCGATCTCCGTGTTATTGCGTTCACATGTGGCGTACCTCGGGTCACTCCTCCAAACCTCCAGCCCTCAGCCTGTCCATCACTCACCCGTGCCATCAAAAGGTCAGCTCTGGTTTCATATTGATGAACATGTCAGGAAGGAAAACACCCAGATTTGCCCGTCACTGCATCCCGACACAGTCCAGGCTGCTCTTTGTGGATTATGTTTGGATAGCGGAACGTCATATTCACGGAGAACCTCAGTAATGGGATTAGCCCTCTGATGGTGGGACGACGGTCGGTGTTAAGTTACCAACAACCGGACTGTCCCAGTGTTATGACTGCCGGAGATGTTTTTCTTTGGGGGGTGTTTTTTTTAAACTTGCTTCCCAGCGTTAAGTACAGAGACGGCTTCTAGGAAAAGGATTTCCTCCGCTTCTCTCCAGAGGAACGCTGTCAGGAGTTCTTTGTCTGCTCCAGAAGCCCACCTTTCATTTAACCAATCACGTTACGGGGGTATCGACTGCCTCTCTCAGGAGGCCACCCAGTTGCTGGTCCACAAGGCTTGACTACCGCAGCTCGCTCCTGGCTGGTCTTCCTCTGCTGGCCATCAGGCCCTTGCGACTGATCCAGCAGCTCGGCCTGTCGTCCATCTTCCCGGGGTCCCTCATGCCACTCCACTGCTGCGCCCCCTTTCTGTAGCTGCCTGGATCAGATTTAGACCCCTCATGCTGGCCTACAAAGCCAAGAATGGACCAGCCCCTCCCTACCATACGGCAATGGTCAAGAGCCGGCCTGTACCTGGAGCCCTTCGATTACAGCTTGACCCGCCGTCCTCACTCAGTTCCTGTAGATGGTGCGGTAGGGGTGGAGGTGGAGTGACACCAGGCCTTCTGTGTGCATGTAGTCCTGCGTGGTGCAGCCGTCTGTCAGAGGTGCTGACCCTAACAGGATGACTCATGGAGGACACCACTGCTCGCTGGGGCAGTCAGGTACCAGGCCCATCCTTGCTTACGTCCCATGCTGATTCCTTCTGGGTGCAGCTGTTTGTGCAGCTGTTTGTGCAGCTGTTTGTGCAGCTGTTTTGGGAAGTTTGGCTTCTTTTATTCAGGAGTTCTGACTAATAAACAGCCCTTCAGTACATTCATGTCCATGAGTTCATTATTTACAAGCTTTGGAATGTTTAGGTCAATCCTGATCCCCAGGTGGAAGTATACGGGATATGAATTCAATAATGGTATGTGATCGGTATGGGGTATGTCGTGCCTGCGGCCTCAGTGTTTCGGTGATTGGCAGGTGATCGGTATCTGTGTAGCTGGTAGACGTACCTGTGACTGTCTTTCGGTAACCGTGCAGTATGAATCTGTCACGTCCTGTCCAGGCTGTCCCCCGTTTATCTACGGTTCTCTGGCTTTCCGTTTCTGTCTTGTCACTTCCTGTGCCTTTTGTTGTCCATGTGCTTCTGTTTGTTTTGGTTATCGCTCCTCCTGTCTCCTCGTCGTGTCCCGTGTTACAATATCTGTGCAACTACAATGTAAATTTGAATAGATTCTAATTGTATTTTAGATTTGACTTGTTTTGTATTCTGTACATCTGTCTACCTCTTTTTCTGTATCTGTTCTGCCTCTATTTCCCTATGTCTGTTCTGCCTCTATTTCCCTGTCTGTTTTGCCTTTATTTCCCTGTCTGTTCTGCCTCTATTTCCCTGTCTGTTTTGCCTCTATTTCCCTATGTCTGTTCTGCCTCCATTTCCCTATGTCTGTTCTGCCTCCATTTCCCAATGTCTGTTCTGTCTCTATTTCCCAATGTCTGTTCTGTCTCTATTTCCCTATGTCTGTTTTGCCTCTACTTCCCTATGTCTGTTCTGCCTCTATTCCCCTGTCTGTTCTGCCTCTATTTTCCTGTCTGTTCTTCTTCTATTTCCTTATGTCTGTTCTGCCTCTATTTCCCCTCTCTGTTTTTCCTATATTTCCCTGTCTGTTTTGCCTCTATTTCCCTATGTCTGTTTTGCCTCTATTTCCCCATGTCTGTTTTGCCTCTATTTCCCTATGTCTGTTCTGCCTCCATTTCCCTATGTCTATTCTGTCTCTATTTCCCTATGTCTGTTCTGTCTTTATTTCCCTATGTCTGTTCTGTCTCTGTTTCCCTATGTCTGTACTGCCTCTATTTCCCTATGTCTGTTTTGCCTCTACTTCCCTATGTCTGTTCTGCCTCTATTCCCCTGTCTGTTCTTCTTCTATTTCCTTATGTCTGTTCTGCCTCTATTTCCCCTCTCTGTTTTTTCCTGTCTGTTCTGCCTCTATTTTCCTGTCTGTTCTTCTTCTATTTCCTTATGTCTGTTCTGCCTCTATTTCCCCTCTCTGTTTTTCCTATATTTCCCTGTCTGTTTTGCCTCTATTTCCCTATGTCTGTTTTGCCTCTATTTCCCTATGTCTGTTCTGCCTCTATTTCCCTGTCTGTTTTGCCTCTATTTCCCTATGTCGGTTCTGCCTCTATTTCGCTATGTCTGTTCTGTCTTTATTTCCCTATGTCTGTTCTGCCTCTATTTCCCTGTCTGTTCTGCCTCTATTTCCCTATGTCTTTTCTGCCTCTATTTCCCTGTCTGTTTTGCCTCTATTTCCCTATGTCGGTTCTGCCTCTATTTCGCTATGTCTGTTGTCTTTATTTCCCTATGTCTGTTCTGCCTCTATTTCCCTATGTCTGTTCTGCCTCTATTTCCCTCTCTGTTTTTCCTCTATTTCCCTGTGTTTTGCCTCTATTTCCCTATGTCTGTTCTGCCTCTATTTCCCTGTCTGTTCTGCCTCTATTTCACCAATCTTATCGACCAATATGCACAGTTTGTATTGAAATCGGTTTCAGAGCCACGAAAGTTGGGTCGGAGCATCCCTACTTTCAGTATAGGCCAACCTGACTTCTGCACAGTGCTGAATTGGGTTGAACCAGCCTGTACTAGAACTAATGAAAAGCGAGCTATCGGGACAATCTGCCCCGACCAACACAATCATCTGTGGTTGTTTAGCGAAATGAAATTTGGATTTAGAGGCATTATGTTCGGTCTATAGAGCCCCAATAAAGCATTTCTCCTCCAACCACAAAGGAAAAAAACTTTTACCAGCATGCAGACGAAGACATGGCGGATCCGTCCCCTACAGGAAAAACAACCCTAATGCTGTTGTGGTTGAACTAATGTTCCGTGGTGTTGATACAGAGGGTGTAGTTCTCTGGTAGATGAAACAGCCCCAGGTGATGGAAAACTCGGAGCACAGGGAACGACGCCTCTCTCCCTGACCTTCGGATAAGCAACCGGCTGGAAATCAAACATGGTAGCGGGACCGTGGGTTATGTGATGGTCACCAGACTGTCCTGAACGTCCAGTAACGGCTTCCAGACTGGCTTTCCTGGACATATCTGATCCCTCGCACGCCATATCTAACGTTGTTATCGAGGTGCATAACTGAAATGCACATACTTGTCCACTAAGGACAAATACATGCTAACATCAGAGCGCTGTTTGGACGTGAAAGGAGCTAACTGTTTCAGCATGGGGAGCGCTGGGGCTTTATCAGATTGGAAGCTCTTTTGCAGAATCCTTTCCCCAAAAATATGGCTCTGGCTTTGACTTTCCACCCTACTGTATGTGTTACTGAATTCTTGGGTGGAAATAATTTGTCTTTTCCATGCCATGAAAAAGAGCCGTCGACTCACTAGGGCCAGAGTTATGGCTAAGGGAACGGTCCAAGAAGAATTCCACCAGTGCTTCTGAACAGAGTGGGACCGGGGTGAGGTGGTTGGTTGGACAGACTCGGATTTCTTTATGGTGGTGGTGATGGGAACCAGGAGTTGCATGTATGAGTGCATGTAACACCTCCACCAGCACCAATAACAGCTACGACTGGATTGGGCCTGGACTGGACGAGTTTCTGGATGTAGCCACATCAGTGTTTAGACCCTCGTCCATCAAATTGCTCAGTTGGTCCAGATTTGGTGGATGCCTTCCCTGGCCCATTTCCGAGAATTCCCTGTAGACTGGGATTTTAGCCACCGCTGGTAGACCCGTATGACCGTACGCTTCCACACACCTGCAGATTCAGCTACTTCCTTCACACTATGGTCTTTGGCCACGCCCACATGTTCAGTCCCTCTTAGCCAATCATTAACATCTGCTCTGGAGCGTTTTCCACACATGGAGCGAGACATTCCCTGCACTGTAGCACCTCTTCCCAATCTATGGATCCCGTCACTCACACCCCACAGGGATTCATAGCCCCATCATCCCCGTGCAGCAGCGCCATCTGCAGGAGCCTGAAGTTACTACCGCCTTAAACACACAAGGGGACCAAGTTCTTCTCCGATGTGCTTTCACACTATTGGATGAACCGTGGATGAACCTACATGTGCCGTCTGGGTTTTGATGATCCGAATATAGCCTTAAATCTTCAAAATAAAGGTCTTTTGGGACTATTTTGCCCAAGAACAGCCTGCACATGTACACCTCCACCACGATCAGATTAATAGCACGTGGCTAAAATACAGTTTAAGCCAAAAACGTATTATATCATAAACCATAACTTTATATGTGTGAGCTTTTAGAGATGGACGCCTGGTTCCTATCACCACCAAGAGTGCAGAATTCAAACTCTGGAAGTTCTACAACGGAGTGTCTCACAGCAAGCCACTCGGAATGACCTTGTTCACGTTCCAGCCGTTTAAATATGTGGACTTGTTTTAGAGTGAAAAACCCGTCAAGTTGGAGGACAAGTACAATAAAAGCCAACGGGCTGGTCTTTCTTTCAGCACGGGGGTCAGTGCCAACTTAAACTAGTCATCACTTCCACTGGGCTGCGGACGAGCGCAATAACAAACCAGGCACGTGGAGGCACGCTTTGTACAAATTCAATGAGCAAATTTCATTAAGAAGGAACGTTATGGTTGTTCCGATTAAACAACAACGAAGAAAATACATAATGTAATCCGTCTGCAATCGCGTCGGAGTCGTGGGACAAACATCCTGCCTCGGTAAAACATCAACCTTAACTTAGACAGCGGTAGACGTGTATGAATATATTACATTTCCACCATGAAGACGGTGGTCTTAGATAACAAAAGGCTGCAGAGTAAAAAATCAAAGAAGAAATAAAATCAGAAAGAAGTGGTCTTCAGGAGTTCAGCGGCGCTAACAGTCCGGACCACCCTGAACTCCACCTGTCCGTGCTGGATAGTTATGTCAGAGATACAAAGGCACATTGGTAGAACAATGCATGTCGAACCTCCTTACAAATGGCTGCCGGGGATGGTTTGCCGAGTCGAGTCTGTTTCAGAGGTCTGTCCCGGTAACCTTCTGCCACTCAGACTTGTCCTGGTGCTGGGTTATGGCTCCAGGGGCGAGCTGCTAATTGCGGGGTGCTATCGGCACCTTTACCGTCTTGATTTCTGCTATATGGGAGGACTTCTGGATGATGCAGCTGGTCGTCTCTGTAGTGCCCATATCCTTTTCACCCTGGGCCAGGTTTGTCAAGGCCATGGCTGCGTGGATCTCCTTCCAGTAGGTGGCATCCTTCACATGAACTCCTCCTTTGAGAGCACCCGCACTCCTGAAATGGAGGAGAAATAAGAACACTGAGAAACACTAGTCTCAACACGGGGTGGGTGGCCTTACAGTTAACTGGGTAGCATCACCAGGTGTACGGTAACTCAGTAAGTGTAGTGTGTTAGTGTGCTGTAAGTAGTGTGTTGGTGTACAGTAACTCAGTAAGTGTAATGTGTTAGTGTGCTGTAAGTAGTGTGTTGGTGTACGGTAATTCAGTAAGCGTAATGTGTTAGTGTGCTGTAAGTAGTGTGTTGGTGTACGGTAACTCGGTAAGTGTAATGTGTTAGTGTGCTGTAAGTAGTGTGTTGGTGTACGGTAACTCGGTAAGTGTAATGTGTTAGTGTGCTGTAAGTAGTGTGTCGGTGTACAGTAACTCAGTAAGTGTAATGTGTTAGTGTGCTGTAAGTAGTGTGTCGGTGTACAGTAACTCAGTAAGTGTAATAAGTTAGTGTGCTGTAAGTAGCGTGTTGGTGTACAGTAACTCAGTAAGTGTAATAAGTTAGTGTGCTGTAAGTAGCGTGTTGGTGTACAGTAACTCAGTAAGTGTAATGTGTTAGTGTGCTGTAAGTAGTGTGTTGGTGTACAGTAACTCAGTAAGTGTAATGCGTTAGTGTGCTGTAAGTAGTGTGTTGGTGTACAGTAACTCAGTAAGTGTAATGTGTTAGTGTGCTGTAAGTAGTGTGTTGGTGTACGGTAACTCAGTAAGTGTAATGTGTTAGTGTGCTGTAAGTAGTGTGTCGGTGTACGGTAACTCAGTAAGTGTAATGCGTTAGTGTGCTGTAAGTAGTGTGTTGGTGTACAGTAACTCAGTAAGTGTAATGTGTTAGTGTGCTGTAAGTAGTGTGTTGGTGTACAGTAACTCAGTAAGTGTAATGTGTTAGTGTGGTGTAAGTAGCGTGTCGGTGTACAGTAACTCAGTAAGTGTAATGTGTTAGTGTGCTGTAAGTAGTGTGTTGGTGTACAGTAACTCAGTAAGTGTAATGCGTTAGTGTGCTGTAAGTAGTGTGTTGGTGTACAGTAACTCAGTAAGTGTAATGCGTTAGTGTGCTGTAAGTAGCGTGTTGGTGTACAGTAACTCAGTAAGTGTAATGTGTTAGTGTACTGTAAGTAGTGTGTTGGTGTACAGTAACTCAGTAAGTGTAATGCGTTAGTGTGCTGTAAGTAGCGTGTTGGTGTACAGTAACTCAGTAAGTGTAATGTGTTAGTGTACTGTAAGTAGTGTGTCGGTGTACGGTAACTCAGTAAGTGTAATGCGTTAGTGTACTGTAAGTAGTGTGTCGGTGTACAGTAACTCAGTAAGTGTAATGTGTTAGTGTGCTGTAAGTAGCGTGTTGGTGTACAGTAACTCAGTAAGTGTAATGTGTTGGTGTACAGTAACTCAGTAAGTGTAGTGTGTTAGTGTACTGTAAGTAGTGTGTTGGTGTCACTGACTAACGTAAACAGCAAATGTACTTGCCTGAAGTGACACATTATGTAACTTTAATAGACCTGCTTATTACATTTGCTGAGTTACCGTCCAGCACTGACGTTAGTTAATTACCCTCAGAGCTCCACTTCAGAACTCAAAGGGCAAACCTCAAAACGGCACCCGCCTCGACTGACCAGGCGCGTTTGGGGTTATGGGGAAAGCTGTGTGGCTTTAAAAGGGAGAAAAGGAAGGTCTTACCTATCGCAGGGATGTGAGCCGCAGTCCAGGGATTCTAGGAAGACATAAAAAGAGGACCCTCAGTATCGTTTGGGACCACCTAAACATCTGTCGGCTGAGCTGAAACAGCCCAGGACCGTGCACAGTGAGAAACCCAAAGGTACGCACAGACTGGACGCATCATCTGGCCCACTAGCATCGTGCGTATCCCAGTGCACATGAGCGTGCGCTCGCTTCTGTCTACATCTCATCTGAATGTCCTGGAGCAGTTTCCCGAGCCTGCTCCTACAGTTCGCCTGTCCTTCACGTCTTCCTGCTCTAACATGCCCGTTCTGACCCCGTGAAGGCTTTGAGAAGGAGCTGATGGGTTGAATCAGCCATGCTGCAAGGAAAACCCTAAAACAGCCGAGGGCGTGGGGGACTCTCCAGGCAGTTCGGGAAAGGTGGTGCATGTATGTGCGTGCTAGCGAGCGGGCGAGTGTGTGTCTGTTAAGAGGTTTAAGCAAAGTGCTGCAGGCCGTTCGAGCGTGCTGGGGCGCTTGGGCCAAAACAAATGCAATTATGTCTGTGCTGCGTGGAGGAGATGGAAAAACCATATCTGGCCTGTGTCAGGAACACAGCCGCTCTGTTCCACCACTCCACAGCTCATTTGCATCGTTTAACGTTATTACAGCGCTGTTTTCTGACTCTGTCTGTTCTCTTGATGCTGTTTTACCAGATTCTCAAGTGAGCGGTGGGACTGTACTGAAACACTAACCACCCACCCACCCTGGAGAACAAAAGTCCTTGGTTCATCATCAGCTTACAACGTACACTCATCATCAAACAAATAGCAGAAGGAATCAGCCAACAGGAATTAAACTTGGTGGGTGGGTTTGACATCAGACATCCAGCGAGCAGTGGTGTCCTCCATGAGTCATCCTGTTAGTGCAGCACCATTGGCAGACGGCTGCACCACGCAGGACTACATGCACCCAGACCGTTACCACGACGGTCCTTAACACCACGTCACCGTCACCAAAGTCTGCAGTGGTGTCGTACCAGACTGTCATGGAGTGACTCAGAATGGCAGCGGGTCATCTTCAGTGACGAGTCCCGCTTTAGTCTTGGTGGTGTCACTCCACCTCCACCCCTACCGCACCATCTGCAGGAACTGTGTGAGGATATTCAAGCTGCATGGGATGGATTATCACAGGACACCATTAGGAACCTCTACAGCTCCATACCGAGACGTCTGGCGTGTTGGGTTAGCAAACACGGCGGCCCGACGCCATACTGAGAGACAGACTTCTGTATGTGTAGCTCAATAAATATTGATCATATCAGTCTACATTCATCAACAGTTATTGATCCTGGTCACCTTTATCTTCCTTCCCAACAGCACCGCACTCCCACACTTCCAAGGGGGGTGTTGTATTTATGTGGGAGTGGGTCCTTTGGTTGAGGTGACAGTAATCTGCACCAGAGTGTCCACACTGAGCTTCTGGACAACCAGGTTTTGCCTTTTGCTCATTATCTTACCAAGGATCATTCCTATCCCGGTATTCCAGTTCTCACGTTCACAGGGCTGTAAATGTGACTGATTGGCATGATTAGCATTCACACACCTGGACTGGCCGGCCAAATTCCCAGATTTGAATCCTATTGTAAATCTGTGAGACCACCTGGAACAACCAGTAAACCATCAGGGAAGGCATCCACCAAATCTTGACCAACTGACCAATTCTTTGATGGACGAGTGTCTGAACACTGATGTGGTCTACATCCGGAAACTTGTCCAGTTCATGCCGAATCCAATCCCAGCTGTTATTGGTGCTCGTGGAGGAGTTACACGCTATCAGGTACCTTTCAGTTACAGGGGACTCGTTTTTGATCCAATGAGCTTTAGAGTTCCCTCAGCAGGTAACAGTGGCCTGATTCTGTTTTCTTGTTCGGCTGTTCTTTGAAATGTGAGCTCTATCAAGTTCCTGGTTTCTTTAAACATTGGCTTTCAGACATTTTGACTTTCCTTTGATGCTGCAGCCATGTTCTTCTGTGGCTACGTTCGGCCATTTCTTTCTAAACTTCCCGCACGGAGCGTTTGCGATAAGTGCATTCCAGTTTTGTTTGTACAGAAAAATCAGCCCAAATGTTTACAAGGTCTCGGCAGTGCACAATTTTGAGGAATGCCGGGTTGGATTGAAGTTGAGTCACATTGCAACATATCGGATACATATCGGATGTCGGTACTACGTATGTCCCAAATCTGAGCCTTAGAGAAGTTTGGAAAAGCTTCCCTTCAACACGCTACAACTGGGAAAACAATTTGCGCACCGGTTCACAGTTCACAGCACACCGGCCATGCCTAAGGAGCCCGTGGGTGTGGCATAATGTGTGATGACTTCATAATGACCCTTGAGCTTCAGTTTGCACTGATGACATCATAGGGTTATATAATTGACAAGCTACCCTGATGACATCACAATGGTCCATAAATATCAGGTTACACTTATGACATCACAGTGGCCCATAATTCACCAAACATTGCTAGGGGCCATTACCAAGTGTGTGTATCAATGACATCACAATGGCAATAAGTAAGTGACGGTTTCTATTGATGACAGTGGCCCCTTTAGGACAAGCTGCATTCCTGACATCACAGTGGTGCATAAGTAACAGGCTACAGTCATGACATCATAATGGCCTATAAGTGACTAGTTACACTTATGACATCACAGTGGCGCATAAGTTACAGGCCGAACCGACAACATCACAAGGGCCCATAGACAACAGGGTGTATCAATGACATTACAATGTCCCATACCTGAAGGGCCACACTAATGACATCATAATGTCCTACAAGCGACACTCTTTATCGATGACATCACATTGGCCCATAAGTGACGGTTTGCACCAATGACACCACAGTGGCCCATACAAGAAAGACTGCATTTTTGATATTACAATGGCCCATATGTAACAGTTTGCACCAATGACATCACAGTGGCCCAGTGTGGCACAGTGGCTGTACTTCCGATATTACAGTGGTCCATAAGTAACAGGCTACACCAATGACATCAAAATGGCTCATAAACAACAGGCTGCGCTGATGACATCACAACGACCCATACTCGAAGGGCCACACTGATGACAATGTAATGTCCTATAAGCGTCACCAATGATATCACAGTGGCCCATACAGGACAGGCTGCACTTCCAATATTACAGTGGTCCATAAGTAACAGGCTACACCAATGACATCACAGTGGCACATACAGTCACACAGCCGCCTAACACTTCCAACATTTACAGTGGTCCATTAATTAAGAATGTGTCTACCACCAACTCTGACATCACAAGTGGTCCCCATACAACACAGACTGACATTTGGCCCATTCTGATATTACAGTGGTCCGTAGGTAACAGGCTGCACTGATGACATCATAACGGCACATAAGTAACACTCTATAGCAATGACATCACAATGGCCCATTAACGACACTCTTTATCGAGAACATCAAAACGAACCACAAGTAACAGTTTCTACCAATGACATCACAGTGGCCGATTCAGGACAGGTTCCATGATATTCCAGTGGTTTGTATGTGACAGGCTACATTTATGACATCACAATGGCTTATAAATGACAGGCTGCACTGATGACAATATAATGTCCTATAAGCGACACTCTTTATCGATGACATCACACTGGCCCATATGTAACAGTTTGCACCAATGACATCACAGTGGCCCATAGAGGACAGGCCGCACTTCCAACATTACAGTGGTCCATAAGTAACAGGCTACACCAATGACATCACAGTGGTCCATACAAGACAGACTGCATTTCTGATATTACAGTGGTCCGTAAGTAACAGGCTGCACTGATGACATCATAACGGCACATAAGTAACAATGACATCACAATGGCCCATTAACGACACTCTTTATCAAGGACATCAAAATGAACCACAAGTAACAGTTTCTACCAATGACATGACAGTGGCCCATTCAGGACAGGTTCCATGATATCCAGTGGTTTGTATGTGACAGGCTACAACTATGACATCACAATGGCTCATAAATGACAGGCTTCACCAATGACATCAAAATGGCTCATAAATGACAGGCTGCGCTGATGACATCACAATGGCCCATAAGCAAAACTCTTTACCGATGACATTACAACACCCCATCATTGAAGGGCCACACTGATGACAATATAATGTCCTATAAGCGACACTCTTTATCGATGACATCACACTGGCCCATATGTAACAGTTTGCACCAATGACATCACAGTGGCACATACAGGACAGGCCGCACTTCCAACATTACAGTGGTCCATACTTAACAGGCTACACCAATGACATCACAGTGGTCCATACAAGACAGACTGCATTTCATACATACATAACAGGCTGCACTGATGACATCATAACGGCACATAAGTAACACTCTATAGCAGTGACATCACAATGGCCCAATAACGACACTCTTTATCGAGGACATCAAAATGAACCACAAGTAACAGTTTCTACCAATGACATCACAGTGGCCCATTCAGGACCGGCTTCATGATATTCCAGTGGTTTGTATGTGACAGGCTACAACTATGACATCACGATGGCTCATAAATGACAGGCTGCACTGATGACATCACAGTGGCCCATAAATTAATCTTACAGTCCTTAAGGTACAGGGAACATCACACCATGTAATTGAATGGGAGATGTAGAAACATTAAACACCCGTTTATATAAATCTAATAAGTTATGACCTACAGGTCTACTCATCTGGTAGGAGGAAGTGCTGCGTTTGGTGGCGGTAGGCCATCACACTAGCGCCTTGGACCATGAATAGATTGAATTAGAAGTCGGCTAGCAACCGCTAACTAAGCAGACATACTGTTATGTCAGCAGTCATATGCCTCATGAAACACAGATGCTGGGTAGCCCCGTTAGTCCCACTGCGTGATAGTCACGGTCCACAGTAAACAAATATAGGTCAAATAATCCGTGACACAGACGGACACATTTCTACAGTAGGCTATGGACTTGGCCTTTCGCCAGGTGTATCAGCTTCAATTTGGCCGGCGAAGATGAAACTGCCTCATTATTCAGCTGGAAGAAGCCAGATCAGCGAGGAAAAATCTCTCTTAGGGGAGCCATGAGAGGGAAAGTTGGACTGCGACCCCTCGCACACCAAACACAATTTTCAATAGTCCCTGCCTAAAACATCTCCCACTCAGATTTCCTAAAACAGCGGCGGAGCCAAAAACTACTACGAGGCATTAATAAATCATTTGGCCTGAACTTCACTACGGCTACCGAATGTCTCTCTCCAGCCACTCAGGCTTGATTGAGCCTCTCAAGGCAAAGAAAACCAGCCATCAGATTGAATTTTAATCAGCTAAATTCAATCGTCTCACTTCCTAATGACATTAAATATTCACAGCGCTGACGGCTCAGAAACACAAAGTCAGGTTGAGTTCAGAAAAACTCCGGGCACTTCGACGGAATTCCAGCTGAAGTCCAATTAAACTTCATGACATACATCCACAGGGTTGTGTATAGACCATATCACTGTTCAAAGAAGTGGGAGGTGTGGGAGTGCGGTGCTGTTGGGAAGGAGGATGAAGGTGACCAGGATCAATAACTGATGATAAATTTAGACTGATATGATCAATATTTATTGAGCTACACATACAGAAGTCTGTCTCTCAGTATGGTGTTGGGCCGCCATATTGGCTAACCCAACACGCCAGACGTCTCGGTATGGAGCTGTAGAGGTTCCTAATGGAGTCCTGTGATAATCCATCCCATGCAGCTTGAACATCCTCACACAGTTCCTGCAGATGGTGCGGTAGGGGTGGAGGTGGAGTGACACCAGGTCTTCTGGACGTGTGACAACAAACCGTTCATCTTGGTGCTGACCACGGTGCCTCCACACACGGATTCGTTGGGCGTCTCCACCAAGACTAAAGCGGGACTCGTCACTGAAGATGACCCGCTGCCGTTCTGAGTCACTCCATGACAGTCTGGTACGACACCACTGCAGTCTTTGGTGACGGTGACGTGGTGTTAAGGACAGTCGTGGTAACGGTCTGTGTGCATGTAGTCCTGCGTGGTGCAGCCGCCTGCCAATGGTGCTGCACTAACAGGATGACTCATGGCGGGATCAATGCTCGCTGGCTGTAGGGTCAGTCAGGTACACCGATAAGGCCTGTCCCTACTTATGTGTGGTTGAGTGTAAAGCTGAATCATTTGCATGCCTCTCAATGTCAAACCTACACACCAAGTTTCAGAGCTATTTTTTGATGACAAGGGGATTTTTGCTTGTCTACATCATTTGGGCATCCCACCACCCACATAGTATCTGCTCTGTGGGGGTCCTGTGGGGGTCCTGACCATTGAAGAACAGGGTAATACAGTATACAGAGAAACAGATGGACTACAGTCTGGACCTGTACACCTACAGAGTGTCCTGTATGGTCAGTGGAGCTGATAAGATGGACAGTGGGTGCAGATAGTTTTGATTTTTGTCCTGCACATGTACAAAAACAAACACCCCCCACACACTGGCTAACCAACTGCGCCGCGTTTTCACGCTCTGTTGCTTTAAGTCAACATACGGCTTATTTCCTCCCTCTACTGCCTCTGTTCGCCTCCTGAATGGCTTTGTAAGTTCCCCCCTGCGTCCTTTCAAAATCTGCCTTGGCCCCCCTCGGGTTGTTCTCAACGCTATCGGTGGCTAGACGCGCCTTCAGAGCTGGCCGCTGTCCACGCTGGAGCCGCACGGCAGCAGCGGTGTGAAAATATTGACCTGAGCGCTTTACGAGCGCTGATCTGACAGGAAAGCGATTTTCCGTTAAAGACGGATGGGCAGCGGGCCCTGAGATTGCAGTTGTAGCGCACCGAAGCATGCAGTGTTAATCATGTGTTGGGGGGCCAGGGAAATAGTGAGCTAATCACGGAACATGAGCAACAGCACTGCGCGTGTAATCATATTCAAATCATGTGTTGCTCAGGAACGCTGGGACCTCCTTCTCAAGGTCAACCATGCCTCATCCAACCACTTCAAGAAAACCGGAGTGTTACAGGCAGCCGGGGGGCCGGTGGGGGGTTGTGGTGGGCTTCACAAGACAGGATTTCTCCGTTAGCTGGACAGCTTGAGCTTAAAAAGAGGACTTGAGGACGGTAACAGTCTCATTTCTTCTTCTCC
This sequence comes from Prochilodus magdalenae, assembly GCA_024036415.1. Lineage (NCBI taxonomy): Eukaryota > Metazoa > Chordata > Actinopteri > Characiformes > Prochilodontidae > Prochilodus > Prochilodus magdalenae. The sequence goes on along the minus strand of JAMWET010005073.1, from coordinate 19,124 downwards.
TAGTTACGTGGGAGTTAAGATCTCTAGCTTACTTTCAGACATACTCTCCAGATCTTCTTTGGAGGCAGTTGTGGAGGCAGTCGTGGGCTGGAGGTAGGGTTTCCAGGTCCGGTTTTAGGCCTGAGCGTCCGGTTTTTCAGCTCCCAGTCCGTTGTCCTGGGTGGACGCCTATTAGTCCTATTTTCAACAATATGTGTGCCACTGTCTGTGTCACAAGGCATGCCTTGCCATCGTGACTCGCCTACCGGCTAACCGCAGGTAATGCTACTCAGTTAGTAAGCTCCCGTCTGACTCACGAACGTCATCCATTCCACCCGATTAGGTGAGTATAGCAATTATGTATGTGCTATATGGGTTAGGTTATGTAATTGTACTCCCACCCCGCCCCCCACCTCCTTATGTCCTCCTTTTTGGGGTTATGACAATGGCCACCCTAGCTGGAGGTTAGGGAACTAGCCTTGTGACCACCAGAGGCTCACCTGTTTGATTCCCTGAACCAGCAGTAACAACTAAAGTGCCCTTGAGCAAGACACCTAACCCCAAACTGCTCCCCGGATGCCATGGATAGGGCTGCCGACCCCTGCGGGCATGTGTGCTCATTGCCCCCTAGTTTGTGTGTGGGTGCTTCCCTTCACGGATGGGTTAAATACTGAACACAATTACCCCTGACCCCCAAATGACCTTTATTGTTGTCCAGGGTTTACTTCTTTAAAGTCGCACTGAAGGTTCGAGGCTAATGTAGCTAAAGCTAAGCAACAGCCAGGGTAATAGAGGACAGTGAGTCCTACCGGGTCAGAAACCTGGTATTTGGCCGAGACTCTTATCCAGAACGACTTACAGTTTGATCCTTTCTTCCACAGGTAGCTGAAGGCAACGTTGGGAGTCTTGCCCAAGGACTCCTAATGATACAGGGTCAGGTGCTAGCCTGGGTAGCGGACCGAACCCTGGCCTACGTCGTGAGAGGCAGGGGTGCTACCCACTACACTATGCCGATCTCGAATGACAGCAAGTCGATTTGAGACCACTTAGGAACCAGGTGGAGTCCTGGTGGGTCCATTCCTGTGGCTCGAGGAGGCACTTGGTTCCATCATGCATGGTCTAGATACCTAGGGTCACTGATGCCAACCGCAGTCACTGTACTACGTACAACACTCACATCCAGAAGACGAGCCAAAGGGATCCTCAGAGGCGCAAGGCATCTGGCAGTAGTGGGTATCAGACGGTCATCACCCTCTACTGTATCAGTGCCCCATTAGGACGCTGATGGTCGGTGGCCTGGTTTGATAAGTGGGTGCCTGTGTTTGGAAATTAGGGCTGTGTGTCCATCGAGTAGCCACTGCCATCTTAGTCACGTATGCCAAGATCTCTTATCCTATGCCAACCGGTCATACGTACTACAGCCGTCCTGTAGTAAAACCGCATTACTCCACCTTCCCCTGTAAAACGAATCCCGTCCAGAAAGGGATCCAGTATATCATCACTGTCCAATGAAAAACATGTATCTCCACTTTTGTCCATTTTTACTTTTATGCATCATTCGAACCCATCAGCTACCGTTTACACTGAGCGAGAATCTCATGATGAATGGACTAACCTAAATGGCCCAAAACTGTTTGGAAAGACG
>JAMWET010005073.1:10000-12500 GCA_024036415.1 Prochilodus magdalenae | reverse complement strand
TAAAAGGAACTTTCCACAGTCCGGACGGCTGCTGCCTTAAATACGCTCAGAGCAAACACATCATACCGAAAGCGGCGCTCGCATGATGTCACTCTAACGTATATTAGTCAGGTTGAAAACACGCAAGCGACTAAATGGAGCTGTAACCGGGCTTTTAGAGCCACAGCTGTTCCGGTTATGACTGAGAACCGACGGAACCAGACTTACACTACGTCCACAAACACAGTTCTGTTCGCCTGAAGACAAATACTTCACAACTTTGGTCCAGTAGGGATTAGGCCACCCCGGGAAAAGAGGACATCCCACCCCCAATAGGAGGACATCATAAAGGGGACGGGGGGTGGACACTAGACCCTATATACAGTCCACATAAATCCTAATTGGCTGGAATGGGTGACATTCGGGAGTGAGAGAGGAGCTTACTAATGGACTAGCGTTTAGAGGGCTGACCTGTGGTTAGCCGCTAGGCAAGTGATGTCACATGACCTTGTTAAACCAATGAAACGCAAGCCATGACACGGACGTGAGCCAATGGCACACATACTGTTGTTGGTGAATAAACACTTTGAATGGTTCATCCTGGAAAGTGGACTCATAGCCGTCCGTCCAAGTACTGGACCAGACGGAAGGCTGGGAAGTTGATTAACCGGACGGTCTGGAGTAAAACCGGACATGTGGCCACCCGAGTAGGGACTCAGACAGCCTCTTCACTCTCAGATCTACAAATATGACACTACAGTTTGATGGTAGCTGCAGAATAATTTACGAGGTTCCCAAATAAAACCTCTTTGAACAAGTTTCGGATGTATGCCACCTTAACACTAAGGTGGCAAACATCCGAAACTTGTTCAAAGGAGGTTTTGATTTGGGACCTCGTAAATTATTCTGCAGCTACCATCAAACTGTAGTGTCATATTTGTAGATCTGAGAGTGAAGAGGCTGTCTGAGTCCCTACTCGGGTGGCCACATGTCCGGTTTTACTCCAGACCGTCCGGTTAATCAACTTCCCAGCCTTCCGTCTGGTCCAGTACTTGGACGGACGGCTATGAGTCCACTTTCCAGGATGAACCATTCAAAGTGTTTATTCACCAACAACAGTATGTGTGCCATTGGCTCACGTCCGTGTCATGGCTTGCGTTTCATTGGTTTAACAAGGTCATGTGACATCACTTGCCTAGCGGCTAACCACAGGTCAGCCCTCTAAACGCTAGTCCATTAGTAAGCTCCTCTCTCACTCCCGAATGTCACCCATTCCAGCCAATTAGGATTTATGTGGACTGTATATAGGGTCTAGTGTCCACCCCCCGTCCCCTTTATGATGTCCTCCTATTGGGGGTGGGATGTCCTCTTTTCCCGGGGTGGCCTAATCCCTACTGGACCAAAGTTGTGAAGTATTTGTCTTCAGGCGAACAGAACTGTGTTTGTGGACGTAGTGTAAGTCTGGTTCCGTCGGTTCTCAGTCATAACCGGAACAGCTGTGGCTCTAAAAGCCCGGTTACAGCTCCATTTAGTCGCTTGCGTGTTTTCAACCTGACTAATATCGTTAGCTGACATCATGCGAGCGCCGCTTTCGGGATGATGTGTTTGCTCTGAGCGTATTTAAGGCAGCAGCCGTCCGGACTGTGGAAAGTTCCTTTACTCTGCGGTGCCGTAGCTTATAGGAACACCTGCTAACAGTGAACCTTCCTGTCAAGCCAAAGAGGTTGAGTTTAATTCATCGTTTGCATAATTTCCACCGCAACCTTTTCAAACGTCCTATTCCTCTGTTGGTTTTGTCCCGCTGCCACTATGGAACGGCCCTCATTTTGGGGGGAAAATGAAGGAATGTTCTCCTTTTGATTCTCTTATGTGCCCTGCGCTCGTTAATTTAAGCGAGGAGTTATTTGTGTAGCTTGTTGTCAAAGCCAAACAAGGTAGCCAACCACAAAGTGTGGACAGACATACATTTTCCTAATGGGACATAATAGCAGTGTGGGTAGCGTTAGCGTTAGCCGCTTATCTCCTGATTTTATCCTGTTTTACACGCAGACGTTCAGCCTTTAGCTGGGTTTATGTTAGAGGGGGACGCGGCCTGGTCATTAGAATTCTTCTCAGAGGTCAGACAGGTCAAGGTAGGTCAGATTTGTGGACAGAATTCAGCAAACTGACAAAGCATAGACCGTCATGTCAGATAGATGCCTGGAAGGTGTAATGTCACAATCTAGCTGGTTAAGAAAGAAAGGCTCTTTTAGGCGATTTGCTTTTTTTTTTTTTTTTTTTTTAGCCAAAAAAAAATAAAAAAAAAAAAAAAAAAAAATAAATAAAAAAAAAATTTTTTAAATAATTGGATTTTATAATATATTTTCTATATATTTATATATTATAGATTTTAGGTAGGTAAAATGTGTATTTCTAATATTAATACTTGGTCATTTTTATATATACATTAATATTTAATAGTTTTTTTATTTAGTATTTTTGTAGATTTATTTTTGCAGATTTAATTTATTTTAAATATATG
>JAMWET010005073.1:0-5000 GCA_024036415.1 Prochilodus magdalenae | reverse complement strand
TTCTGACCCGGTAGGACTCACTGTCCTCTATTACCCTGGCTGTTGCTTAGCTCATTAAGCTACATTAGCCTCGAACCTTCAGTGCGACTTTAAAGAAGTAAACCCTGGACAACAATAAAGGTCATTTGGGGGTCAGGGTGGTAATTTGTGCTTTCAGTATTTAACCCATCCGTGTCTGACAGGTGGAAGCACCCACTCACACACAAACTAGGGGGCAATGATATGCACACCATGCCCGCCAGGGTGTACGTCGTCAGCCCTATCATCATGGCATCCGGGGAGCAGTTTGGGGTTAGGTGTGCTTGCTCATAGGGCACTTAGTTGTTACTGCTGGTTCAGGGAATCAAACAGGTGAGCCTCTGGTGGTCACTCAGGCTAGTTCCCTAACCTCCAGCTAGTGGGTGGCCCATTGTCATCTAACCCCAAAAAGGAGGGACATAAGGAGTGGGGGGCGGGTGGGATACAATTACATAACCTAACCCATTATAGCACATACACATAATTGCTATACCTCACCTAATCGGGTGGAATGGATGACGTTCGTGAGTCAATACGGGAGCTTACTACCTGAGTAGCATTACCTGCGGTTTAGCCGGTAGGCGAGTCACGATGGCAAGGCATGCCTTGTGACACAGACAGTGGCACACACATATTGTTGAAAATAGGACGTTAATAGGCCGTCCACCCAGGACAACGGACTGGGAGCTGAAAAACCGGACGCTCAGGCCTAAAACCGGACCTGGAAACCCTACCTCCAGCCCACGACTGCCTCCACAACTGCCTCCAAAGAAGATCTGGAGAGTATGTCTGAAAGTAAGCTAGAGATCTTAACTCCCACGTAACTAGGAGAAGAAGAAATGAGACTGTTACCGTCCTCAAGTCTCTTTTTAAGCTCAAGCTGTCCATGCTAACGGAGACATCCTGTCTTGTGAAGCCCACCACAACCCCCCACCGGCCCCCCCCGGCTGCCTGTAACACCTCCGGTTTTCCTTGAAGTGGTTAGGAATGAGGCATGGTTTGACCTTTGAGAAGGGAGGTCCCAGCGTTTCCTGAGCAACACACTGATTTGAATATGATTACACTCGCAGTGCTTATTGCTCATGTTCCCGTGATTAGCTCACTATTTCCCTGGCCCCCCAACACATGATTAACACTGCATGCTTCGGTGCGCTACACTGCAATCTCAGGGCCGCTGCCCATCCGTCTTTAACGGAAAATCGCTTTCCTGTCAGATCAGCGCTCGTAAAGCGCTCAGGTCAATATTTTCACACCGCTGCTGCCGTGCGGCTCCAGCGTGGACAGCGGCCAGCTCTGAAGGCGCGTCTAGCCACCGATAGCGTTGAGAACAACCCGAGGGGGGCCAAGGCAGATTTTGAAAGACAGGCGCAGGGGGGAACTTACAAAGCCATTCAGGAGGCGAACAGAGGCAGTTATGAGGGAGGAAATAGCCGTATGTTGACTTAAAGCACAGAGCGTGAAAACGCGGCGCAGTTGGTTAGCCAGTGTGTGTGGGGGTGTTTGTTTTTGTACATGTGCAGGACAAAAATCAAACTATCTGGCCCACTGTCCTCTTATCAGCTCCACTGACCATACAGGACACTCCTGTAGGTGTACAGGTCCAGACTGTAGTCCATCTGTTTTCTCTGTATACTGTATTTACCCTGTTTTCTTCAATGGTCAGGACCCCCACAGGACCCCCACAGAGCAGATACTATGTGGGTGGTGGGAATGCCCAAATTGATGTAGACAAGCAAAAATCCCCTTGTCATTCAAAATAGCTCTTGAAACTTGGTGTGTAGGTTTGACATTGAGAGGCATGCTATGATTCAGCTTCAAAGACTCGACCACACATAAGTAGGGACAAGGCCTTATCGGTGTGTGCCTGAACTGACCCTACAGCCAGCGAGAATTGATCCCGCCATGGGTCATCCTGTTTAGTGCAGCCACCCTTGGCAGGCGGCCTGCACCACGGGCAGGACTACATGCACACAGACCCGTTTTAGCCGACGACTGTCCTTAACACCAACGTCCACCTAGTGTCACCAAAGGGGTGCAGGGGGCTGGCGTGTCGTTGTCGACCAGACTGGCATGAGGGTAGTGACTCTAGAGTGTCTGTTACACGGATGTACCGGTCTATGCGCAGGTGTGTCATCCTTCAGATTGAACGAGTCCCGCTTTAGTTCCTCGGTGGAGACAGCCCAACGAATCCGTCTGTGTGGAGGCACCGTGGTCAGCACCATAGTTGTAATCGAACTTGTTTGTTGTCACACTCGTCCAGTTAGACTGTTGCTTCGTTGTATGCACTCCACCCTCCACTCCCTACCGCACATCATCTGCCAGGAACTGTTGTGTGATGGGGGGGGGAAGTGTTCAAGCTGTCATGGGATTGGATTATTCACAGGACTCCGATTAGGATCCTCTACACTCTCATACCGACGACTGTCTTTGCCGTTGTCGAAGGTTGGGCTTACACTGTATCCCATCATTACGTTGGCGGCCCAAACACCATAACTTGAGATAAGATCAGACTCTGCTTTTGTTATCGTTTTGTAGCTCAATAGAATTTATTGATCATAATCAGTCTATCACAAATTTATCATCAGTTTATTATGATCGCCCTATGTCACGCTTCATCCTCCTTCCCAAAGCACCAGCACTCCCACTAACCTTCCCACTTCTTGTGTGAACAGTGGATATGGTCTATACACAACACCTGTGAGGATGTATGTCCATGAGGTTTAATGTGGCTTCAGCTGGAATTCCCGTCGCAGTGTGCCCGGAGTTTTTCTGAACTCAACCTGACCTTTGTGTTTCTGAGCCGTCAAGCGCTGTTGAATATTTAATGTCATTATGAAGTGAGAGACATTTGAATTTACGCTGATTAAAACTTCAATCTGATGGCTGGTTTTTCTTTGCCTTTGAGAGGCTCAATCAATGCCTGAGTGGCTGGAGAAAGACATTCGGTAGCCGTAGTGAAGTGCCAGGCCAAATTGATTTATTAATGCCTCGTAGTAGTTCTTGGCTCCGCCGCTGTTTTTAGGAAATCTGAGTGTGAGATGTTTTTAGGCAGGGACTCATTGAAAATTTGTTTTGGGCTGTGCGAGGGGATCGCAGTCCAACTTTCCTCCTCATGGCTTCCCCTAAGAGAGATTTTTCCTCGCTGATCTGGCTTTCTTCCCAGCTGAAATAATGGAGGCAGTTTTCATCTTCGCCGGCCAAATTGAAGGCTGATACACCTGGCGAAAGGCCAAGTCCATAGCGCTACTGTAGAAATGTTTCCGTCTTGTGTCACGGATTATTTGACCTATATTTTTGTCTTACGTGTGGGACCAGTGGAACTATCCACGGCAGTGGGACTAGACGGGGCTACCCAGCATTACCTGTTGTTTCCATGAGGCATATGACTGGCTGACATAACAGTATGTGGCCTGCTTAGTTAGCGGTGTGCCTAGCCGAATTCGTACATCTTTCATCTATTCGGTTGTCCAAGGCGCTAGTGGTGATGGCCTACCGCCCACCAAACGTAGCACTTCCTACCTACCAGATGGAGTAGACGCTGTAGGTCATAACTTATTTTAGATTTATATAAAGCGGGTGTTTTAATGTTTCTACATCTCCCATTCCTTTACATGGTGTGATGTCTCCCATGTACCTTTAAGGACTGTAAGATTAATTGTATGGGTCCACTGTGATGTCCTATGCATGTGCAAGGCCTGTCATTTATGGATGCCATTTCGTGATGTGTCATAGGTGTTGTTAGCCTGTTCCACAATCTAACAAACCACGTGGCATATCAATGAAGCGCCGGTCCCTGAATGGCCCACTGCGATGTCAATTGGTAGAAACTGTTTACTTGTGGTTCATTTTAATGTCCTCAATAAAGAGTGTCCGTTATGGGCCCCATTGTGGATGTCACTGCTATAGAGTTGTTAACTTATGTCCCTGTTTTAGATGTTCATCAGTGCAGCCTGCTTATTATGTAATGTATTAAAGCAGTCCTAGTCTTGTTATGTCCCACTGTGATGTCATTGGTGTAGCCTGTTACTGTGATAATGGACCACTGTAATGGTTGGAAGTGCGTGCCTGTCCTGTCTTGGGCCACTTGTGATGTCATTGGGCCATAACTGTACAGTATGGGCGGTAAACATTTGTTGTATTCTACCATCGTGTGATAAAGAGTGTCGCTTATAGCGACTTGATATCATCTTTGTTCATCCATTGTGCCCTTCAAATGATGGGGTGTTGTAATGTCATCAGAATGTGAAAATGAGTTTGTGCTTATGGGTGCCATTTGGTTTGATGTCCATACCAGGGCGCAGTCCTGTCCATTTATTGAGCCATTTTGATGTGCATTGTCGAAGCCTGTCATTGTATGAAGCCCATGTAGTGATGTTCCATAGTTTGGTAGCCTGTCACATACAAATACTCACTGTGGATATCAACTGTAACACGGTCTGGAATGGTTGCCGACTGTCCATGTCTATTGTGTAGATAGATACTGTTACTTGTGGTTCCCTTTTGATGTGCCTACGATAAAGAGTGTCGTTCTTATGTAGCCCATTGTTGGATCGGTCAGCTGGGTCTATATACATATGTCATCCAGTGTGCTCTAGGTTCCTGGTAATCTATGGTGTATGGACTATGTGTGCTCATAGTAGGCGTTTCCTCGACTTTCTGTCTTTGTATCTTGCTGATAACCCAACTACTTGATATCTCATTGGGTTTCTCTAGTCCTTGTGCGTTTATACTGTTATATCATTCCGGACCAGCTGTAATGTTGAAGTTGCTGCCCTGGTTCCCTTTCGTGTTATTCGAGTCCACTGTGATTGCGATGTCATTGGTCTGCATAACTTCGTTTCACATATGAGGCCAGAACGTGTGATGTCGATCATAATGAGTTGTCGCTTTGTATAGACATTTATATTGTCATCAGTTGTGGCCCTTCTAATTTAAAGTGTGGTGTTGTAATGTTGTCATCGGTAACAGAGTTTTGCATTATG
>JAMWET010005072.1:330000-342328 GCA_024036415.1 Prochilodus magdalenae | reverse complement strand
TTACTCTGTTAGAGCATTATTCTGGGTGAAGGTTACTTCTGGGATTTTAGTTTTCCAATACTACTTCCATACTTTTATTCTACTGAAGTGTATTGATGTGAAAATGAACTTACAGTTACATTTTAAATACTTATTACTTTTTTATCATATTTCCTATATTTTGTTGGTGATGGTATCTGTGCCCCTTTGTGAATTGTCACACCTGTTTCTTTTAGGCCTAAAGGGCATAATCAAAGTGGACTACACAGGTACAGTACACATCAAAGTTGGAGTCGCTGCTACTCATAGAAGGTTCTCCTGATGTTGATCTTAATGCTTTACTGTAGAATAATAGTGAGGACACCAAACTATAAAATAGCCCTCCTGAAATTATACAGTCCACCTTAAAACCCTCCAGAGTGGACCTTTACAGGCGGAGGAACCAGCTTTCTGAACCTGCAGTGGAGCTGATAGAACAAGGTTTATTACTAAGCAGGTTTGGAGCGATTCTAGTGGTCGGTCCCTCATGAATATTCACTAACCTGAAAGGAGAGCTAGAGCTTTTACACTGTGCAGAAAAAGAGATCAAAGTTTTTACACCACTAAATATATATTAGAGGTGGAGATATGGAGGAGTATCATACTGTGTACATCAGGAGTAGATGTGTCTAATGACTGAAGGTAGATTACCTCACTGCCCTCTAGCAGTCAGGGGTATAAACACATTATATATATATAAAAGTTGATAGATAGATAGATAGATATAGTGATATTAAAGTGTACTGATATTTTCTTACATCCCTAGAAGTTAATATTTTTAATCTAAATGCATGTAATTTGACTAGAGGTGTTCAAATATTTGGATACAGCTGTAGCTACTTCTGCGAGAGGCACTTGCCTTTACCACTTAGACGATAAAAGGAGCTACAGTGGGGTGCGAAAGTTTGGGCAGTGTTGTTAATTTTCCTGATTTACCTTTATTAAGCATTGATTGTTTGGATTTAAAAAATTGCGTTAAATATATCATATAGGGGACGAACACAGTGATATTTGAGAAGTGAAATGAAGTTTATATGATTTACAGAAAGTGTGCAATAATTGGTTAAACAAAAGTAGGCAGGTGCATAAATTTGGGCACTGTGGTCATTTTATTGATTTCAAAACCTTTAGAACTAATTATTAGAACTCAAATTTGGTTTGGTAAGTTCAGTGACCCTTGACCTCCATATACAGGTGACTCCAACTATGAGAAAGGGTATTTAAGGGGGGCAATTGTAAGTTTTTCTCCTCTTTGCATCTTCTCTGAAGAGTCGCAGCATGGGAGTCTCAAAACAACTTTCAAATGACCTGAGAACAAAGATTGTTCTCCGTCATGGTTTAGGGGAAGGATACAGAAAGAGATTTCAGCTTTCAGTCTCCACTGTGAGAAACATTGTGAGGAAATAGAAGACCACAGGCACAGTTCAAGTCAAGGCTCGAAGTGGCAGACCAAGAAAAATCTCGAATAAACAGAAGCGAAGGATGTTGAGAACAGTCAGAGTCAACCCACAGACTAGCACCAAAGACCTACAACATGATCTTGCTGCTGAGGGATTCACTGTGCATCGTTCAACTATTCAGCGCACTTTACACAAGGAGATGCTGTATGGGAGAGTGATGCAGAGGAAGCCTTTTCTTCGCCCACATCACAAACAGAGCCGCTTGAGGTATGCTAAAGCACATTTGGACAATCCAGCTTCATTTTGGAATAAGGTGCTGTGGACTGATGAGTTATTTGGGCATAACAAGGGCCGTTATGCATGGAGGAAAAAAAACACAGCACTCCAAGAAAAACACCTGCTACCTACAGTAAAATTTGGTGGTGGTTCCATCATGCTGTGGGGCTGTGTGGCCAGTACAGGGACTGGGAATCTTGTTAAAGTTGAGGGACGCATGGATTCCAATCATGCCGGGCTGGAGCTTCCAACAAGACAACGACCCTAAACACTGCTCAAAATCTACTAATGCATTCATGCAGAGGAACAAGTACAACGTTCTGGAATGGCCATCTCAGTCCCCAGACCTGAATATTATTGAAAATCTGTGGTGTCACTTAAAGAGAGCTGTCCGTGCTCGGAAACCATCAAACCTGAATGAACTAGAGATGTTTTGTAAAGAAGAATGGTCTAAAATACCTTCAGCCACAATCCAGACTCTCATTAGAAGCTATAAGCGTTTAGAGGCTGTTATTTCTGCAAAAGGAGGATCTACTTGAGGGTTTTTTTTTTTTTTTTTGAGTGCCCAAATTTATGCACCTGCCTACTTTTGTTTAGACAAAAAATTGCACACTTTCTGTAAATCATATAAACTTAATTTCACTTCTCAAATATCACTGTGTTTGTCCCCTATATGATATATTTAACTTATCCAAACAATCAATGCTTTATAAAGGACTAATATAACTACTACTATATAACTATAATTAACAACGCTGCCCAAACTTTCGCACCCCACTGTATCTTTATCTAAACATCATAACGGTTAGATACAAAAAAGGCTCGAGCCCTGCACAAGTGTATTAAGGTGTAGACGTTTAAGTTTGGGGTAATAAACCGTAATCGGAGAGCTGCAGGATTATAAGCAGATCGGATCTGTGCTGAACTACAGTGGTCTGACTCTCAGTTAGGGAACGGGTGGAAGGAGATTAAATCTATTGGCTCTGTTAGCCGGCAGGTGAAACTTATTACCATATTTCAAAATGGAGCTTTTAACGGCTAAGTTTTTTTCGGCATTTCGAGGATACTTTTCTAACACCGAAAAATGTGGCGTCGTTAACAGCGTAGTGAAGTATTAAAAAGCAGAACGGTGTATTTTACGGCACTTTTAAAAACAAATTGTGTTTTCGCTAGTCATTTTTTGGACCGTTTGGCGTGCCATATTATGCTTCAGAGCCATACACAGCGCATGCTCCGTCAGCATGCAAACGGTTCTTTGAGTGTTCATGGTCCAATCTTTACTAAGAACCCTAGTGATTAAGTCATGATCATGATTAAGCACTGCTTCCGCTTGGGGGTGGATTGTGGGTGTGGACCACCCTTATGCGCCATCACCCCCAACCCCTCCCCCCCCCCCAAACGCCCTCTGGGTGCAAGGTTTCAGTTTCACTTTTTCGAGCTCACTTTGAAAAGTGAAAGTGGACTCGAGTTTAACCCTGCAGGTCAGATCTTTGCACTCCCCCGAACATCTCACCAGGATTACAGAGGAAGATCAGTGGATCCCGGATCTTTTCCCTCTCAGTGATACTCGGGCAGTATGATCTCTATGCCGCTTCTCAGTAGGACGACCAGGGTGCACTTTGAGAGGGACCACCGTGTTGGTAGATACGTAGATGCGATCATTCGACATTTAGAAAGACAGGCCTCTATACAGGTGGTAAACAACGAGGAGTATGATGTTCGGGTGCTGTTCTGTCCCATCGTCTCCCGCGCTGGAACCGATATCGAGGCTGTTCTCTCCCTGGTCAGAGGTAAGACACTGCAGCAGCACGACACGGTGCCCACGGGGCCGCTGACTGGGCGTGGGAAGATCCACCAGTTTGTCCTTGCAGAGAGAATGAATGCATAAAGTCGAGATCCACCCTGCAAAAGTTTTTCAGGGGACACAGTGACGTGCTTGTGGCGAGCAGGAGGGGCTCATATCGCCCCCCTTATGCAAACAACAGCCAGCGGTAAAGACTGAGCAGTTCACAAAATCTTGGCTATTGTTTCCCGTCTTTTTATATACCAGTCATCTGGGAGCGGTTCGAGCTCACTGAGCTGGTTATACTGAACCCCTTATCACTCCATGCCCATGATAGACATGCGCCATCTTGGTTTACCCGCAGGTCTGGTTTGGAGTCAACGTTAGAGAGTGTGGTGTGTGCAAACCACTGAAGCTTTGCAGTACGCCTGTAGTTCTGCCATATCAGTGCTTTGTTGTGTAGACAACAGTGTGTTTAGGTTAAGATCTACCCCTAAGTTTTCCCACTTATATATAGTTACAGGGTTTGGACAATGAAACTGAAACACCGGGTTTTAGACCACAGTCATTTATTAGTATGGTGTAGGGCCTCCTTTTGCGGCCAATACAGCGTCAGTTGGTCTTGGGAATGACATATACTGCGTCCTGCACAGTGGTCAGAGGGATTTTAAGCCATTCTTCTTGCAGGATAGTGGCCAGGTCACTACGTGATGCTGGTGGAGGTTGGTCCTTCTTGGTGGTATGCTGACATTACCCTGGATACCGTGGCTCTTGATACATCACAAAGACTTGCTGTCTTGGTCACAGATGCGCCAGCAAGACGTGCACCAACACTCTGTCCTCTTTTCACACTCTGCTCTTACTGGTGCAATGTGCAATTAATGAAGATTGGCCACCAGGCTGGTCCAATTTAGCCATGAGACCTCCCACACTAAAATGACAGGTGTTTCAGTTTCATTGTCCAACCCCTGTATATATATATATATATATATATATATATATATATACACCCCTCACCAGTCTTGCATGTCATGTCAAGACAGGTCATGTTGTCTCAAAGCAGCTTTCCAGAGAATCCGAGTCCAAGCCCCAAATGAAAAACAGAGGGGCAAGGAAAAGCGTCCTAAAACAAAGAAAACTTGTGAGGAACCAAGACTCAATAGGGGAACCCACCTCCTCAGGTCGACACCGGATAGCATTTTACAGCTATACGCAATACTAAATAGGATAACGGTTAGTAACTGTTAGCTAGAACTCTGTGACGATAGTCTGTCTGTAGTAGTAAGAGAAGCATTCAGTGTCTGTTCTTGCGTTCACAGTATGATCAGTGCAGTACCTGACCTGCCTAATTAGTCAGTTAAGGCCTAACAGGTTTATTAAGTACTAGGGATGCACCGAAATGAACATTTTTGGCCGAAGCCGAACAAAAAGATACAATTGGCTGCAGGCCGAATACCAAACTCGATTTTTCACAATGTTTTATTAATTTTGCCAATTTTTTCTGTTAACCGATCCAACAATAAGCTAAACTCCAGATAACAAGCAGATGTGTGCAAAGATATGGCACTGCTGGCCCACTGTCAGCACTGGCAATCTGCTAAGAGCCAAAGGTGGCCCACATATAACATGAATTTGGACCATCTGTTCCAAAACAGATCAGGTCCACTTCTGGCACAGACGTTTTGCTACATGACACTACTGGAATTGAAAGGCCAGTGAAATGAGGCGTGTCTGATGCGCAGGGCCTTTGCTCTGATTTCTAAAAATACACCAGCAACAGGGAGATGGCAACAAAGCCCTTTCAGAGCAACGCTAAAACTTAAACGAGGTTCGACAATAGTATGTAAGTTGACATAATGTCTTCTTCTGTAAGTTCACTGTGCTGGTTGCAAAGCAGAAATCCGATTCCTGTCTGACTCATGTAGGCCTGAAGCCTTCCAATTATCTGATATCCCAAGTGCCTGTAAACGCAGTGAGCGCATTACTGGCAACTTCAGACTTTCGGTAGGGATCAGACCAGTCAAAAGTAAATGGATGTAGTTCTTCATCAGATCTTAAAGACTCTACAGTCACAGCTCCAACTGATGAGAGTCTGAACCAGTCCATATCCTGATCCACCACATCTACTCCTGATGTACACAGTATGATGCTCCTCCATATCTCCACCTCTAATATATATTTAGTGGTGTAAAAACTTTGATCTCTTTTTCTGCACAGTGTAAAAGCTCTAGCTCTCCTTTCAGGTTAGTGAATATTCATGAGGGGCCGACCAATAGAATCGCTTCATATATTCATATATTGTATGTATGGTAGTATAATATATATTTTCTTATATATTGTAATATATTTCATTTTATATGTAATAGACATGATAATATATAGTATGATAATATATATAGTTTTATATATGTGAGAATATTTTCATACATACATATGGCAATATACAGTATGTATGTATTCTCACATATATAAAACTATATATATCATACATGCAAACACATATGGAGAAATACATATGATGTCTATTACATATAAAATGAAATATTTTACAATATATAAGAAAATATATATTATACTACCATACATACAATATATGAAAAGCAGCAATTCCTTATGTATTATACAATATATTGTAATATATTTATCACTATATAAATATATGCAAAATATATGCACTTGTTTCCCATATATGACATTGTATTATTTAATATATTGCACTATATTTTCCAATACATTGCCATATATTATCATTTCATAAGGGAAGATGAACATCAGAAGAACCTTCTATGAGTAGCCGTATCTAAACTTTTAACCAGTACTGTATATATTGTATGTTCATATTGTGCTGTATGTATTGTGAAAGAATGCTTACCGATGAGGTTTGTCTCTCTGATCTCCTGTTTGTTTGGATCTGTGTAGCTGGTAAACCCACCATTGTGATGGTGCTGCACCACACCTTCGACTCGAGGGCCGTTATACCAAGCAGCAGCTCATATAACCGTGAAGGGCTTTGTCTGGTGGACTTCCTCTTCTCTGAGGACCAGGGTCTGCTGGAATGTGAGAGGAACAATATCTCATTCGAAACTGCAGCGTGTTATATAGAGCGCCATGCTGTGGTGAGTAAGGATGAACATGGAACTAATACTGAATATTAAATATTTGCAAAGTAATTTTTTAACAGATGTTGTTATGGCTGTTAAGCACAGGAAAAAATAAATCTGTCTCCTGTTTTGCAGGAATCTGATGGAAAAGCAATGAGCCTCTGGGAAATTTTGCCCATGTTTGCTGTTGTTTTTTTGTTCTTGTGCCTGGACTGCCGTCATAGTTCCTGTTACACGACTGTTGGAATGATTAGTGGATTTGTTGGTGGAATGGTAAAGCGTAGGCTTGTTCGTGTGGCTTGTGGCGGGGCTATTGGGCTGGCCTTTATGGGACTGAATGCTAGGTATTATGGTAAATAGCACTTCACCTCAATCTAGCTGTCAATGAAGTCTTCTCTTTTATGTTTGTTTGGTTTTTTTTAATCCAGGTGTTTTGAAGGAAGCTGATTGGCTGACTTTAGTCCAGGGTAAATTAATTATTTAATCCAGTAAATTAATATTCAATCCTGTACATAACATTCCTGTAATGAGAATTCATCTTACAGTAGTATAGCATTTAAAGTGGTTTCACCTTCACCTGTGCCACGGTCAGTCACTTCTTTCAAGCTTCCTGTCCTCTGTCACCTAGGTAAACATATAAAGGAGGGGTGTGTAGCCTCTCGGAGCGAGGTTGCGTAATGCAACTCATCAAACCTCATTTAAACTAGGTCTCATTCTTTATGTCGTCTCTTCTTTGACAGCAAGGAGTTAGCCTCATGTCCTTCCTCTTGATTTTTTTGTTAGGTTTCTTGTGTGTTAAATAATCAGTCTAATCATAAAAGTCCAACTTCTCACTACACAAAATCGAACCTTTTGATTTGCATGCATGGTAACAAGACTGCTATTGTGGCGGCTTGTACAAAACCAGTAAAAATGTGGTTGTAGAAATCCTGAACCTTAACGTGATTTGTAATGCTTGCAAGCTTATTAAAACATGCCGTGTGTCTCTGAACAACTTATACTCTGTGTGTTTTATTTGGTATTGGTTTATAACATGGGTTTCAGTCATACCATGGGAGATTTCCAATGTGTGTAATTCCTCCATACCACTAGGTGTCAGCAGTGTGTTGTATTAGTCTTGGAGAAATCTCAGCACGTCAGCTGATCTTCCCTGCTGTTCTAATGCCCCAACCCTAATATATTAGCCCCAAGCTAACACACCAACCACTGCTCAGCATGCGGGTCACAGTACAGGCTGATATGATATGATAAAGTGTATTACTACATCCCTGATAAAGTGCCCTGATGGCCGTACTGGGGCAAAGTCCTTGTAGGAATGTCTGTTGGCCTAGTTTCTGATGTCTCTGACAGTTAAGAAACGAAAGTAGCTACTCTAGTTCAGGACTGACAATAAACTTCCATCAATGGAGCTTATCTACAGATTTCTATCTATCTACCTACCTACCTACCTACCTACCAACTCACCTATCTATCTATCTATCTATCTATCTATCTATCTATCGATTCAGTTCAACACAGATGGACCTAAACTTCAATTCCAATTCATTTAGAGGTCTTTAGGACAGCTTGTCATAAAATAGCTTAAGGTCTCAGAGAACAAGCGGCGGCGAGAGGAAGGAGCCTTGAGAGGAATGACAACTCAAAATGGGAACTCTCTTTACCCGCTGGTACTAGATAGAGAAACTAAAGAAACAGATCTTGTAGAGGTTGGTGTAGCTCAGCGGATAACACCACTACCCAACAGGGAGCCACCACCACATGCAGGAGACCGGGGTTTGAATCCCAGTCTGGGTGACTACGCTGTGTTACACCAATAACAGTCCTTGGGCAAGACTCCTAACGCTACACTAACCTGCCTGTAATATGATTAACCTTGTAAGTCGCTCTGGATTAGATTGTCAAATAAATGCCGTAAATGTAAATCTTGTCAGTGGACAGAAGGGTTTAGCTTGTCCAATGAAAACAGAGCCCATCAGAGTAGCAGTAAAACACAGATCTGTGAAAAACAGTGACTACTGTGATCATGATGACACGTTAGTTTGTATATGAGGAGAATTCAATACAAAGCAAGGTGGGTGAACACCGCGGAGGAAATTAGACGCCATGGTGGCAGAGAGGGCTAAAGGAGCACGCCCTGCTGCAGGAAGAAATGCTTCCGCAGGTCATTTATCCCTGCAGCCATTAGACTCTGCAGTTCTGTGCTCTAATCCGTTCACCTGCGCTCCATCACCTGTTCTCCCATTCATATCTACATACTGCATGTCTGTGATACATCTCGCTATAACTTGTATATTTGCACTTTGAGAACAGCCATATTTCTGTTTACTGTATTCCATTACATCTTTATTATTTTATTTTTGATTTGTTTCGTTTTATATTTTTATTGTATTTATTCTTTTTGTATCTAATTTTGCTATTTTAGAGTTTTTGTATCTTCTATGTGTCTCATCGGTATGTAAACTTCTGCAACTCTTATTTTCCCTTGAGATTAATAAAGTGTTATTTTAACACTTTAGGTATTTTTTAGGTAGTTTATTAGGTAAACATAATTCAAGTCTGAATATATTTTGCCAAATAATGCTCATGGAATTATGCAGTCCACCTTAAAAATGGAACTCTACAGGAGGAGGAACCAGCTTTCTCAACCTGCAGTGGAGCTGATAGAACAAGGTTTATTACTAAGCAGGTTTGGAGCGATTCTATTGGTCGGTCCCTCATGAATATTCACTAACCTGAAAGGAGAACTAGAGCTTTTACACTGTGCAGAAAAAGAGATCAAAGTTTTTACACCACTAAATATATATTAGAGGTGGAGATATGGAGGAGTATCATACTGTGTACATCAGGAGTAGATGTGGTGTATCAGGATATGGACTGGTTCAGACTCTCATCAGTCGGAGCTGTTCAGTGTAAGCCTGTAGAGTCTTTAAGATCACCAACACCATCTAGTTGGGTGTGTCCAAACATTTTCCTGGGACTTTTTTAGTTTGCACTGTGCTGTAAACTATAATAACAGTGAATTGAAGGTATATAATTTACTGGATAAAATAAACTGCCCTAATTTTGGAATGTTTGAAACTAAATATTTTACCTATCGGTGACATTATACATATCGCTCCTTTAAAGTGTCTGTGCACCTCCCCTGATTGGCCTCAGCTGTTCCTGATAAGCAGCCCTGCTTCACTCCAACAGCAGCAGTACTGTCCCACTGTTGAGTTTAAGTTCACTTACCCTCAGTTCTCTATTAGTTCAGTGGTTTTTACACTCAGGTTTCAGTTTCAAAGACATTTACTAAAAGCGCACTGGAATAAACTTCCTATTTGGAAGGAGAGGATACAAGCCAGGCCTTTTGCACAGCAGCAGAGTGAATGGAAGCTTGAAACTCAAACGGGTCTGTAAGAGGTGAAGCTTGATTAGGTAGTGAGATCCTACAAGCACCTGGGTGTTCACCTCAACCACAAGCTGGACTGGACTGACAACACTGCAGCTCTCTACAGGAAAGGCCAGCAGTCTACTTCTACACTAGTCCATTTCTACACTAGTCTATTTCTACACTAGTCTATTTCTACACTAGTCTCTTTCTACACTAGTCTACTTCTACACTAGTCTATTTCTACACTAGTCTATTTCTACACTAGTCTATTTCTACACTAGTCTATTTCTACACTAGTCTACTTCTACACTAGTCTACTTCTACACTAGTCTACTTCTACACTAGTCTATTTCTACACTAGTCTATTTCTACACTAGTCTATTTCTACACTAGTCTATTTCTACACTAGTCTACTTCTACACTAGTCTACTTCTACACTAGTCTATTTCTACACTAGTCTACTTCTACACTAGTCTACTTCTACACTAGTCTATTTCTACACTAGTCTACTTCTACACTAGTCTATTTCTACACTAGTCTATTTCTACACTAGTCTACTTCTACACTAGTCTACTTCTACACTAGTCTATTTCTACACTAGTCTACTTCTACACTAGTCTACTTCTACACTAGTCTCTTTTTACACTAGTCTCTTTCTACACTAGTCTCTTTCTACACTAGTCTATTTCTACACTAGTCGATTTCTACACTAGTCTATTTCTACACCAGTCTACTTCTACACTAGTCTATTCCTACACTAGTCTCTCTCTACACTAGTCTATTTCTACACTAGTCTCTTTCTACACTAGTCTACTTCTACACTAGTCTATTTCTACACCAGTCTACTTCTACACTAGTCTACTTCTACACTAGTCTCTTTTTACACTAGTCTCTTTCTACACTAGTCTATTTCTACACTAGTCCATTTCTACACTAGTCTATTTCTACACTAGTCTACTTCTACAATAGTCTATTTCTACACTAGTCTATTCCTACACTAGTCTACTTCTACACTAGTCTATTTCTACACTAGTCTACTTCTACACTAGTCTATTTCTACACTAGTCTATTCCTACAGTCGTTTATTTCTACACTAGTCTACTTCTACACTAGTCTATTTCTACACTAGTCTATTCCTACAGTCGTTTATTTCTACACTAGTCTATTTCTGCACTAGTCTATTTCTATTCTATTACTGCAATAAAACCTCAATATTCCATTCCATTTCTATTCTATTCTACTATGTACAATAAAACTCAGGAGTCTATTTCTATTTCTACTATTTATATTTCCTGTAATTTTTGTATATAGATCTTATTTATTATTTGTATGTTTCCTGACACTTCTGTTCTTTCCTCTGTGCTGCTGTAACACTGTAAATTTTCCCACTGTGGGATCAATAATGGATTATCTTATCTTATCTTGATTTGGTCCCGGATCCATCCAGGCTCTCTAAAGCCTTCACCAACAGTTTAAAGTTATCTATATTTTTCCTGTTTTGCTTTTTATTGTCCATCTTTCATATCCATGAAGACCCATAGAGAAGGCCACACCCTGGAGAGTGCTGATCTTGGTAGAGGCAAGTCATCCGTTTGAAGATCCTCGTTCTGCTGAGTGACAGCCTGTCCTGTGCTATTTTCTAAGTGCTGGATTTAATGTTAATGTCAGCTACTAACTGATCTACATAGGCAGAAGCTGTCCACCATCTCCACGTCTTCTCCATCGGTGGTAAAACTGGCACCCTTACCTGTCATCCTGACCTTAGTCTTCTTCATACTGAAGTCCCATCAACTATGTTCTTAATAAGGGCTTCAGGTCTTCGATACCTCCTGCAATAAGAGTTGTGTTTGGTCATCCGCATATCCCAGGTTACCTGTCTCTGTCATCTTCCTCTGGTCTTCTTCTCTTATCGTATGTACTGCATACAGGTTGAACAGGTATGGTGAAGGTCCTATTTATGGTTGTTTTGGCACCTTGAGCTCCTCCTCACTTTCCATCTAATGTCCTCTGATTTCCATCTTTACTTTCATTTTCTGTGGCGAGGCTCACGCGCTTCAACAACAAACCTTTTCTTCCTGTTCTAATCGTTCAGCCTATCAAGGTGGTCTGGCCTTCTTCCCTGAAGCATAAGCCATCCAGATCTACAGCCCCAGTTTTAACCACGTCCTTCAGTCCCACCCACCCTTGCCAGCAGAAACCATCTCAATGGGCTTGAGGTGTTGTTGACGAGGAGACTGATCCGGTTTTGCTAAGACCGTGTTTTCCATCCCATGTCCTGACCGGAGAGACCGGCCCAGTTTATATGTTGATAGGAAAGTTTCAGTCACTGTCGAACCCATATCATTAGGAGTTTACACCATCACAGATCAGAGAACAA
>JAMWET010005072.1:315000-320000 GCA_024036415.1 Prochilodus magdalenae | reverse complement strand
ATATACAGTACCACATCACAGAGGAGTAGATGGTTTAGCAGAGACATGTGAAAATTTAACTGGTGTCTTGATTCCACTATTAAAACACATGCTGGGAAATTTTTGGCAGCAGAGCAGATGGTGTACATCTCACTTGATGCTTGATTTGGCCATAAGAGGGGGCTGCTGCTATCTACTAACCACGCCTACCACTTGTGGGCTGAGTTGTAGAGAATACTATAAGAAGTTTTGAATGAGTCCACACCATCAACACAAACGTTGGTGGGTCTAAAAACAGGCTTCTGGAGGTCATTAGTGATTTTCTAAATAAACAGATCTAATACAATATCTGATCTGGAGTTTGGGAGACATGGTTCCAGTAGTGTAGAGAATCAAACAGAACTGAGGAATTCTGGTCCAACACAAACCCAGAACCTGTACACCTAGAGACACTGATCAGTTTCAGGTGAGCTCCAAAATGTTTCCAGAGCTGTGTATATATATACAGGGGCTGGACAATGAAACTGAAACACCTGGTTTTAGACCACAATCATTTATTAGTATGGTGTAGGGCCTCCTTTTGCGGCCAATACAGCGTCAGTTCATCTTGGGAATGACATATACTGCGTCCTGCACAGTGGTCAGAGGGATTGTAAGCCATTCTTCTTGCAGGATAGTGGCCAGGTCACTACGTGATGCTGGTGGAGGTTCGTCCTTCTTGGTGGTATGCTGACATTACCCTGGATACCGTGGCTCTTGATACATCACAAAGACTTGCTGTCTTGGTCACAGATGCGCCAGCAAGACGTGCACCAACAGTTTGTCCTCTTTTGAACTCTGGTATGTCACCCATAATGTTGTGTGCATTGCAGTATTCTGAGCAGAACTGTGCTCTTACCTGCTAACTGAACCTTCACACTCTGCTTTTACTGGTGCAATGTGCAGTTAATGAAGATTGGCCACCAGGCTGGTCCAATTTAGCCATGAGACCTCCCACACTACAATGACAGGTGTTTCAGTTTCATTGTCCAACCCCTGTATATATATATATATATATATATACAGAGAGAGAGACAGAGAGAGAGAGAGAAAGAGAGAGAGAGAGAGAGAGAGAGAGCTTTTTATTTAGAAAATGGCTGATGGCCAAAATACCAAGAAGCATCCCGAAGTCTGTTATTAGAACCATGCTCGCTGTGCGTTTCACCCCAGCTTCTGCTCGCCAGTCTCTCTGTAGGTCACTCGAGGTCATCTGGTCTTAACGGTGGTTAAGGGACATTGGAATGAGGTGGCGCTCATCACGGTCAGTAGAGAGAGGGTTTGGCCCTCTGCCAGTCTGTAGCTGTGTTGTCCCGTGTGTTTGCTGCTGGACCTTGTTCTTATGAACCGCTGTGTAAGGAAGTACTAGCACTGCTTTTGCCATCCAGCTGGTTCTATATCGAGAGAGCAGCGCTGACAGCAGTGGTTTACACTATTGCTCGTTGGGGTAGGATTTGGGTCCATTATTTGGAAAGAGGTGTGTCTGTGAAGGAGTTCTCTTCAGAGTGGCTGCTGTACGTATGGAGATGCTTATTTAAGATGTCCCTTAATTTTTCCAGAGTTGTTGTTACCATGCCATATACAAATAGTGTATCATTTTTTAAACCGTATTTTTTAAACCGCGGTTTTAAAGCGCACTTTTTTCAGCTATCCATATGTGACATATGGTAGCATCTCTGTCTCTCTAGGCCCGAAGCTGGCCCAGGGGTGTCTCTCTGCTATTCTCTGTCTCTCACCCTGTCTGGTCTGTCACCATGACACCACATCAGACCACTATGCGTGCCTTTGTTTACATTTCAGCAGCCCAGAAGACCATCAGAATGCTGTTTACAGTGTCTACTGCTACTGCCTACTTCGAAAGATGCTGAGACTCTGGGTCATGCATTTACTTCATCTAGGCTAGACTACTGCAGTGCTCTGTTCTATGGTCTACCCATCAAAACACTTCGCCCTCTGCAGTACATTCAGAACTCCGCAGCCAGAGTCTTAGCCCACACCAAGAAGTCCGCGCACATCACCCCCATTCTTCTTCAGCTACACTGGCTACCAGTTACAGAGCGCATCCACTATAAGATCCTTCTCCTGACCTTTAAAGCCCTACACGGTCTAGCACCCACCTATCTGTCAGCCCTCCTATATCCTTACGTCCCATCACGTAGGCTAAGGTCTTCTGACTCACCTAGCTGTACCTAGGTCCAGGCTTTCCTCTATGGGTGGCAGGTCGTTTAGTGTTGCTGCCCCCACACTCTGGAACTCCCTACCTTCATCTATACGCACCTCACCCTCTCTTTCCGTCTTCACAACTCACTTAAAAACTTTTCTTTTCTCTAAACGTTTTCATTCTTCATGATTCATTTTGTTTGTTTGTTTTTTATTTGGTTATTATTGTGTTTGTAAAGCGTCCTTGGGTTTGTGAAAGACTCTATAGAAGTGTAACCCGTTATTATTATTATCCCTGATGCAACTGGCCATACCACATGCTCGGCAGCAACTGGGAGGGTTTCCACATGACGGCCCCCCATACCTTACTGGCCCATTAACCGCTTGTTTAGGAAAAGACAAGCGAGGTCTTCCTAGTTGTGGTTGCACACCCCACCCCCCGTCAGCTATGCTTCACCTCAGCGCTGACTATAACTTTTGGCCTGAGCCAAAACACTCTGCTAGGACCACACACACGCACACACATCCACAGGAACCAAACGAGTAGGAAAACCAGGCCGGGCGGGTGGTGAGGAACATGGACTGCCACACAAATAAGAGAGATGTGCCTCTCGACTGCGGCCCTCTCGCTGTGGGCCACCTGGAGCCGCCAATGAAAGCAAACAAGGCCATAAAATAGAGACCCGGGAGAGCAGCCCTGGATATGGGCTACCATGATGTAAGTAAACACGGAGCACATGTTGGGCTGATTGAACACTGTAGAGGATTGACAGAGAGTACCCCAAACACTGCTGGACATGGTGTGGAACAGCTTCAACAGTCAAACAGTCATTAATCTGAAGGGATGCAGTGTAGATACAGCCTCTTGTTGTAATATTGTGATGATGTGCTATATTTTCGATGCTTGAGGTAAAATACTGTCAATTCTTTAGGTGTTAGGCAGCATGGTGGCGCAGTGGGTAGCACAGTCGCCTCACAGCAAGAGGGGTCTTGGTTTGAGTCCTGCCTGGGGTCTTTTCTGTGTGGAGATTGCATGTTTTCCTGGTGTCTGTGTGGGTTTCCTCCAGGGCCTCCGGTTTCCACCCACAGTCCAAAGACTGAGCTGCTAACTTGCATCCCTAGATGTGCATGTTAATGTCTATGCGTCTGCACTGTGGTCTGTCCAGGGTGTCCAGGCTGTTTCCTGCTCGATGAGAGCTGGGAGAGGCTCCAGCAGCCCCTGCAACCCAGAAGGATAAGCGGCCCACAAGATGAATGAATATTTGGATGTTACCAGTCTTATATTGATGCCCACTTTTATCCCAAATGTAGTTGATCTACTGTATCTGTAACTAACTGGCATATGTTGGTAGCATCCATCTCTGTACGTCTCGGCCCACAAGTGTGCTCAGGGCCTTGTACAAACACTGATTCTTCTGTGGTAAGTGTATGCCTGCCTCCTTCCTCCCGTAGTTGCTGGACAATGAGACTTTTTCTCTTTTATATATATATACAGGGGTTGGACAATGAAACTGAAACACCTGTCATTTTAGTGTGGGAGGTCTCATGGCTAAATTGGACCAGCCTGGTGGCCAATCTTCATTAATTGCACCAGTAAGAGCAGAGTGTGAAGGTTCAGTTAGCAGGTAAGAGCACAGTTCTGCTCAAAATACTGCAATGCACACAGCATTATGGGACATACCAGAGTTCAAAAGAGGACACATTGTTTGGTGCATACGTCTTGCTGGCGCATCTGTGACCAAGACAGCAAGTCTTTGTGATGTATCAAGAGCCACGGTATCCAGGGTAATGTCAGCATACCACCAAGAAGGACGAACCTCCACCAGCATCACGTAGTGACCTGGCCACTATCCTGCAAGAAGAATGGCTTAAACTCCCTCTGACCACTGTGCAGGATGCAGTATATGTCATTCCCAAGACGAACTGACGCTGTATTGGCCGCAAAAGGAGGCCCTACACCATACTAATAAATGATTGTGGTCTAAAACCAGGTGTTTCAGTTTCATTGTCCAACCCCTGTATATATATATATATATATAAAACCAGCAGGTTGCACATTAATAGCTGTGTATTGCGTAAATTTGAGGGCACAGCAAATTTACACTGACTACTTAACATTTTATCAAAGTGCCATATCTTCAGTGTTGTCCCATGAAAAGTTATTATTTCTCTAAGCTAATTGATAAATGTGTGTGCATTGGATTCTTCGACTAAGCTAAGTGTGTAAATCTCATAACCTTTAGTTTGACCCTCAGCAGTAATTGTTTAATGGAAAGGTTTTGTATTTGGTACAGTGAATATCCATGTTGTTGTGGTCTTTACTAATGCCAGAATATACTGTGTAACACACAACAATGATTCAGACGAGTGATGTCACTGTAATCCTTTTATTTGAAGAGGAGTGATCCACATATTTGTGCTAGCCGTATGTGTAGCATGTACTACACTCCTAGACAAATGGACTCATTCGAGAAGAGAAGAGATTTTGCCCAGAAGGTAAATTCTCTCTGGTGTTTATTTAGTGTTGAGTTACGCTAGACAAAATGGTATAGGAATGTGAAGTTTGTGCTGGTTTATACTGGTCTGGTTCTGGTTCACTTGGTCACCCAGTATGATGATGCTGGTTGATAAGCACAACAGCAACCACAACACAACATATAATGGTTTTGCCGGTGATGGTCTTAACAGGTTCCATCGCTACCGTTCAGCACACCAGTAACCATTTTGTTAGTATTGGTCTCACACTACATTACCCAGCATGCATTACAGCTATGTAGTGTAATGAGGGATATATATCATAATGCACATAACAGCATGACCCGGCC
>JAMWET010005072.1:247500-312500 GCA_024036415.1 Prochilodus magdalenae | reverse complement strand
GGCTAGCTGGTGTGCCGCACACGGCGGTTACTCTGGATAAAGCTGGTGGTCACTGTGTGACTCAACTGTTGATTATTAATTATCATGGTGGGAAGTTTGTCTTCCACTTCCAGCCTTTCTCGCTTCACCTTGTAGATGTGCAGTCAGAGACGACAGCTCTTCTGTCGGTGGTTGGTGTGAAGCAATGGATCACCCTGTTGTCATTGAGCCACCACATCAATGTGGGAGACTGGGGTTCGATTCCTGGTCTGAGCGACTATGCTGTGCTCCACCAATAAGAGTCCCTGGGCAAAACTCCTAACACTACAGTGGCCCACCTGTACTATGATTGACCTTGTAAGTCGCTCTGGATAGGAGCCTCAGCTAAATGCCATCAATGTAAATCTGTTACTGCACAGTTTGTGTTGTCGTCCTCTAGTCCACAGTCTAGTAGCACCGCTGTGTCTGATCCACACACCACCGTCACTGCAGTTATGAGAATGATCCACTACCCACTCTGTGGTGGTCCAGACCATTGAAGAACAGGGTAACAAAGTATATAGAGAAACAGACAGACTACAGTCTGGACCTGTAGAACTACAGAGTGCTCCTATAGGGTCATTGGAACTGAGGAGATCATAGCATTGGCTAGCAATCACAACCACCTGGGATTTGAGACCCGATCTTGTCAAGTCAACACCATGTCTTTGTCCACACACTTTTAGTTTGTTAGGTAAACCCTGAGTTGCTTGGCCTCAAAGGGCCCAAGCGGCTACAGATTTTTATTCCAAACAAGTCGGAGCTCAGGTAACCATCAGTTAGTCTCAGCCTTTAACATCTGACCATGTAAGCTCATGCTTAACTGGAATTAAAACCTCCAGCCACACAGGCTCTTCTCGGATAACACTGAACACCCCTGACGTAGCGTATATGACACATCAGCTAGGTGAAGAAATGCAGATGGTTCTCCAAGAGACTTGATATGACTTCCAGATGTTCACTTTTTGGTTCCACTAAGCCAAATCGTATCTAGCTCTATAAAAATACCTCCCATGAGGTGTGGAGTGCATGACCAGTGTGATACAGATAAGACCAGTGAGTACAGATATGTATCCTCCATGGCTAACTGGGTTGCTCTTGTTGGCAAAGCAGCTTAGAAATGTTTTTGGGTGGAGCACATACAGGCCTACTTCTTCCAAGTACGTCAAGTACGTGCATGATCATTGTCCTCAGCTCCCAAAGGAGAGAACATATCTAGTACCAGGTGCGAGCCAACCATGCTGACGCAAATTACATTGGACATACAGTTCAGTCAAGCTGGAGGCAGTATGGGAAGGCCATTAGGAGTCCAGAGTCCCGGCCCCAGAAATGAGTTTGTGGTTAGGGGCGCTGCCAGAAAGAGGCGTCAGTGTAGTCTCAATCGTATGGAAGTCATTCTCAACACGGCCTTCATAAGCCGTTTTATTTTTATCCGTTGTGAAATAAGGCGGTTTTATTGCGCCTCTGTGTCGGGGTTGCCGTTTCGCTTAACAACACTTCACACGGCACAGTTGAGTCTGGACTATGGCACAAGGCGCCATGAGAGTTTTATGTGTTGGTGAAAGGGCCATGCCCTTCAAAACAATTCAAGTGGACTTACTGCGTGTAATAACGGCTTTAATGTGATTGGTTTTTGGGTGCTCATACTGGAGAGGGATGCTAAGTGACTTGAGAACATGACAGTTAGCGGAGTGGCTCTGTTAGCTGGTCTAGTTTGAACAAGTATGTTGATTCTCCATATTTCTTACAGCTGTTATTCTGTCTCTGTTTTTCTTTTCTGTGTCATGGAAAATTCCACTTTCCCTTGAAAACCTGCTGCCTTGTTCTAGTCATGACAACAATGTTATGCAAGTGGCCTTGCCTTTATTTTTGGTGGAGATTTGCAACATTCCTACAGAGAATGCAATATACTGTTAATGCCAGTACTGGTGCCCTGCAACAATATGGGGCATGGGTGTTTTATCCATATGGATGGATCAGGAAATTAAGCACTTGCAGTGTGCTTTGGAGTGTTCAGAAAGAACAAGAAAACAAAATAACAGCTATGTAAATAGTATATTTTCTATGGGGAGATGTGGTTTCTGTCTAGCTCAAGTTGGCCACACTGTGTAATTGTAAATATTCTGCAACTTTCTAGTTTTCCCACTGTCAATTTATGACAGTCTTGTGGTGTACCATATTAAAAACAGCCACACTTTTTACGCAACCATTTTGCAACCTCTCTTTTGTTTTTGTTACTGTGCCTTTAAGACATATGATTCTGTAGCATCACTGTAGACACATCAAGTCAGACACAAAGTGGAGAGTAAGATTCCCCCTGTCACATCTCAGGCTGCTGTTATCCCTCCCTGCCCACAGAGGTCGCCCTCACCTGAGTTTTAGCCCTGGGTTTCCCACCTGATTGCAATCCGAGGCCATTTTGTATGTTTAAAGCCTCCATGTTGGCCTTTGATCTGTGTGAAGACTTGTTTGGTGTTTCCTACAATTCTGAACCGTTCCTTTGTATGTATTGCGTTTTCTGGTTTTGTACCCCTGCTTTGTTTATGGTTTTCGGCTTTGGTATCTCAGTTTTTGGCTGCATTCTTGTTTGTTTATCGTTGGACGGATTTTCTGATATCGAAGCTGGACTGTTTTTGGACTTTGAATATTTGCCTATTAAACCTGCACTTGACTCTTCACCTCGGTTGTGGATCTGTTCTGTGACACCCCCCCAAATAACACTCTTTATTAGCAGCACAGGATGAAAGCCGCGTACGAAGCACTGGCAGGTCACCACAAGCTGTAGGCCCAACATAAAAACCCCCAAAGTGTTAGTTTCACACTAACAAACAATGACATAAGCTCAGAAAATGAGTCGCATTGACCGTTTAGGCTGGCAGTATCATCAGGATCCTGCAGGTGGCGCTGCATAAGGAGAATGGGGCTATAAATACCGGCGGGTGTGAGTGATGGGATTCATACGGGAGGCCACAGAGTAAAGGAGGTAGCTGAATCTGCAGGTGTATGGAAGCGTACGGTCATACAGGTCTTGTCCAGAAATTGGAAGATTGGAGATCCAATCACACTGAACTGCTATTCATGTTCGTGGTCGGTATTACTAGGTGTGTTTCAATCATAGGTGATCATTCTTTCATCCAGTGAGCTTATAAGCAACATTAGGCCCATCCGCCTCCCAGAAGCCTCCACTTGTGGCCGCTGCACTTTCCCCTCCCTCCCCTATAAAGCACAGGTTGAGCGTTCTGGCAAACTATCAGCTCAAGTCATTTCCCTGGGCATGTCCAGTCCTAGCCAACACAAACGCCTGAAGCCATGTCCATGCTGCTGTCACAACATCGGCGATCCATTTGGCCACCATCTGCCTTCTCTGCTGCTCACCGTGCCATCTAATACAGGTACAATGCCATATGTGCAGCACCTGACCTGAGCTGGACGTAGGTTGCCTTCCAGCTGTTAGATGTATCTCACTCTAGTGAGGTACCTAGAGAGTAAGTATCTAGAGATCCCGTCAATCCTGTAACGGGGAGTGTGATCAGCCATCTGCCATCTACACTGAACTCGAGTTATAGCCCACGACCGGATCTGAACCTACTGGTCAGGATCCATTTACATCACTTCAAACTATTCATTTAACGCTCCGGGTGCCTTCACAGCTGGTCCTGTCTTCAGAGGTTTCTGCTGTGAGTTATGATCGGCAATTTTCAATTAGAATGTATTTGTTTACTTTGCCACTAAAGTGGAAACAGCTTTGTTTGCACTGCCGTTAGGGTTAATGTCTGGATTGGTCCTCCGTCCTGCACATTTCCTATGGCTCGGAGCTCAGATGCTAAATGTGTGGTGCTTGTTGAAACAAGTGCGGTTTATGTTTGAGGACATGACTCCAGTTTCTGAACTGAGAGAGCAGCCAAGCCTCTGTTCTGTGCTTTTGTCCACATTCTTGTTCCTTATGCTCTATAGGAGTTGCTGGCTATAGGCCCTTTCATACTTCTTTTTCCACATAGCCGGCAGTGGGCTGGATCCATCAGTGTATTCATACACATTCCACGAATTTGCTTAATACATGGTAGATGTATTCCTTATGGATGCCATAAGATAACGTTAAAACAATATTTAAACGTTACTTAACTCTAGGATGTTGTTGGTCCTGAAAATGATATTTCATATAAATGATTTCTCAGTGTAATAAAGAGAGAACTGATGTATAAAGTGCAGGTTCAAAACTTTAAATCCACATTTACAAGTGTGGTTGGTGTAGCTGTGCTACACCAATAAGAGTCCTTGGGCAAGACTCCTAACACTACATTGGCCTACCTGTAATATGATTAACCATGTAAGTCGCTATGGATAAGAGTCTCAGCTAAATGCCATAAATGTAAATATAGAGATATTTTATTATGAGTGTAATTTGTGTAGGGCATTATTTTTATTCAGTGTTTTATTCTTGTTTGGCAAAATAAGAACCATCCTCTGCATTTTGGCCAAGTGTAGGTCATACTTGAAATGAAAGCAAGCGTAAAAAGTGACATATATTTTGAAGTAAGGTAAATGTCCATGCATTTCATTTGAAACACAGTGGTTATGTATTATGAACTGTCCAGTGCAGCTGGGTGTACTGTTAGGATGTTATAGACCCAGCTGCTAGCGTACTTTGTACTTTGTAGGCTTACAATTACTGGCCATATAAATGTTCTGTAGAAGACTCAGGGCCATCAAATCCAGCACAGCCAGATATGCCAACAGCTTTTTCTCCAGAGCTGTGGCTCTCACTAACCTACGGAGGCCCATTTCCTCCACTTAAAAAAAAAATAGTTTGTCGAAATTATGTGATGATAAGGTATTATCTACAATTATGAGATAGTACGTCATAATTATGAGATGCTGGGTCATAATTATGAAATAGTAAGTCATAATTATATGGTAGTAAGTCATAATTATGAGATAGTAGGTCATAATTATGAGATAGTAGGTCATAATTATGAGATAGTAAGTCATAATTATGAGATAGTAAGTCATAATTACGAGGTAGTAAGTCATAATTATCAGATAGTAAGTCCATTATGAGATAGTAAGTCAAAATTATGAGATAGTAAGTCATAATTATGAGGTAGTAAGTCATAATTATGAGATAGTAAGTCAAAATTATGAGATAGTAAGTCATACTTGTGAGATAGTAAGTCAATTATGAGATAGTGGGTCATAATTACGAGATGCTGAGTCATAACTATGAAATAGTCATTATTATGCGGTAGCAAGTCATAATTAAGCAAGTCAATTATGAGATAGTAAGTAATAATTATGAGATAGTAAGGCCTGATTATGATATGCTAAGTAATAATTATGAGATTACTAGATACAGCCTTCCATAATAACCCTGGTAGACACCATGCACTTTAAATTGAGCCAACTTTACTGCGTTACAGTAACTCTTATGATACAGTGACATAATGCACAACTGTACAGAGGTTACACAACTCAGACCTGCATGTATAGATCCATATCGCACAACCATCTCTTTAGCCTCTTTCCAGCTCTATTCTTCTTCTTCTTTATTTTCTTGATTGCACTTTGATTTATTGTTCCTAGTCCCCACTGGCCATATAGGAGCACTGCATAGTTCTACAGTTACAGACTGCCGTCCATCTGTTTCTCTCTGGGTGGTGGATCATTCCTAGCACTTCAGTGACACTGATGTGGTGGTGGGTGGGGTTGTATTAGATAGTGAGTGTTGTGCTGGTATGAGTGGACCAGATGCAGCAGACACAGAGACAGGTACAAGTGTGCATGCAAACA
Organism: Prochilodus magdalenae; assembly: GCA_024036415.1. Taxonomy (NCBI): domain Eukaryota; kingdom Metazoa; phylum Chordata; class Actinopteri; order Characiformes; family Prochilodontidae; genus Prochilodus; species Prochilodus magdalenae. The sequence goes on along the minus strand of JAMWET010005072.1, from coordinate 306,695 downwards.
TACCTCACACAGACATGAATAATTTGGTGTGCCTAATAAACTGGAAAGCCAGTGTGATGTCCAGTGGACAAAAGTAAGTTGGTCCTCCATAAGTGGCATATCCTGCATTTCCCTCTTGCTCTTAACAGTTCACATGAGCCTTGTTACATTTTTACTTCTCTCCCTGCAGCCTCTCCTTTCCCTCCCCATCCAGCTCTTACAGGGCTCGGGGTGTTTGCAGAACCTTCAGCTTTAAAACAATGATAATAAGATAAGGTTCCACCACCTGCAGCTGTATTAACAGCGCCTGCCCCCACCCCTTTTCTCCAGCGCCGAGGCACCATCTGGACCCTGTTAGGGTTGGGGTTGCCAGTCATGTCCTGTCCCTCCCCTCGAGTTCCTCACAGGCAACCGCAGGATGATGAACTCAGCAGAAAAGCCGAACGGTCCAGGCCCCTCAGTTCGGGCCCACACTTCCATTCTTCTCTAATTACTCTGGGAGGGCTTCGCTAAAGGGCTCCTGCAATTAAAGCCGCCTCTTCTGTCTCCCCTCAGTCTCTCCTGCTGCAGTGAGTGGGTTCATAGGAACTGAGCTCAATGACAGCTTTATATCCTGCTTGCCGGTGTCTCATTGTATGCCTACAGGCTACGCTGTCCCTGCAGTGACACCGGGCAAGACAGCGGAGTGGAAATCGCCTTATGCAACAGTCAGGAAGTTTATATGTGGAGCTAAATGCTGCTCCTCATCCAGGGGAGAGTGACACAACGTCTGACTTGGTCTGCTGTTCACTGTAACAGGCTATCCTACTATCCTATTCGTCTGTATGCCCAGTATTTCCACACCTACCTGCCTGTCTGTCTATCAATCTCTGTCTCTGATGAGTTACATAGCTTGTCGAAAGGAGAAGGGGTGGTCTTCCTTGCTGGCTGGCTTCTTCAAACTACAAGTAGACAGGTTTCAGTGCATCTGGGAGTGTATGCCACATAGAGTCAATGTCTCCGGTGTCTGGAAACTGTCAGTGGGTTCTCTGGACGTAGTTGCACTTTCCCCCCTCTCTGATGGTCCGGGACAGGTTGGCTCCTACTGTGCCAAGAGCTGCCTTGTCGTCAGACTTCAAGGGACCATTCCAGGTTTTGAACAGTGCACAGTATTTGTATGCTGGAATTAACATGACGGGATGTGGGCCAAGCAGCCAGTGTTGCAAAATCAACATGGTGGTAGGATTTAGGCCGCAGGATTAAAGTCCCCAGCGTTGTTGCATGCATCGTTCAGTACTTCCATCGCATTAGTGGCGGGTGCATGATGGGAAACTCTGTGGGGAGACAGGAAGGCCGGGTTTTCACAATCCTAAGCTCCAGCAGTGCCGAGCAGTGAGATAATACTAGAGCATTTCTGCACAAACCAGCACTGGGGGTCTTACCAAGCCATTTGGCTTCACGCAGTACACCTTTAACCCCGCTGTAGCTGGATGGCCATGTCTGGAATTCTGTCATTGAGCTATGTTTCAATAAAAATGCACAATGAAGCAGCGTTCCCGGAATCCATACTGTGATGTCGCTTGTGGTCCGATCTGGCCTAGTTTACAGTTGAGAGAGTGGACTTTGGAGAAGATGGCTAGGGTTAGCTTTTAGCTCGAATCCGTTTGTGTTTACAGTTTTTCCGTCTCCTGGTAGACTGTTTTAGAGGTTTTAGAGACTGGTGTAGGTTATTCCTCCAACAGTCCATCATTAATACATTTTATATAATTAATAAATAGATTTATTTGTCTATCTGACTTATCTGTCAAACAAACAGTTACACAAATGGCTGCACCCAGAAGGCATCAACCAAAAGGAATGAAACTTGGTGTGTAGGTTTGACACCATAAGACATCATGTGAATGATTTCAGTTAATCACATGTGACGTAAGCAAGGATGGGCATTTTCGCTGTACCTGACTGACCCAACAGCCACGACTGTGGACATTCAGCGAGCAGTGATGCCCTCCATGAGTCATTCTGCTAGTGCCAGCACCATTGACAGACGGCTGCGCTATGCAGGACTGCATGCACACAGACTGTTATGATGACTGCCCGTAACACCACGTCAACGTCCCCACAGCCTGTAATAATAAACGGCAGCGGGTCATATTCAATTCAATTCAATTCAATTCAATTCAATTCGATTCAATTCAATTCAATTCAATTCTGCTTTCCTTAGACGTCTTTTGTCGTAGGTGTCCTGTATGGGTGGGAGGGCAGTTGCGTTGCTGAGCTGTGCAGTCTTTACCACCCTCTGCAGGGCCTTGCATTACGCAGCGGTGGCTGCTACCATACCACACAGTGATGCAGCTTGTCAGGATGCTCTCCACGGTGGATCTATAGAAGTTGCAGAGGAGCTGCTGCGGCAGGTTGACTCTCCTCAGCCTTTGTAGAAAGTGGAGGTGTTGTTGGGTTGAGGTGTTAAGCATCCAAGTAAGACCCTCGGCTAAGTGGGCACTAAGAAATTTAGTAAGTAGTCATGCATTGGTCTTGGTGGAGACGAATATGTATGTAAAGGCACCATGGTCAGGCACAGATGGATGCTTTGTTGTCAAGCGTCCAGAAGGCCTGGTGTCACTCCACCTCCACCCCTACCACACAATCGGCTTGAAAACGTTAAGCTGCATGGGATGGATTATCACAGGACACCATTAGGAACCTCTACAGCTCCATACCGAGACGTCTGGCATGTTGGGTTAGCAAGCATGGCGGCCCAATACCATACTGAGAGACAGACTTCTGTATGTGTAGCTCAATAAATATTGATCATATCAGCCTAAATCTATCACCAGTTATTGATCCTGGTCACCTTTATCTTCCTTCCCAACAGCACCGCACTCCCATACCTCCTTCTGGATGCAGCTATTCTATTGATGGGGAGTGTTTGTTTAACTGTCCATCTTGTGATTGATCAATCTCTGTCTTCTTATTTCTTTATCTATTACGTGCACCTTTATCTATTCCGTCTGTCCGTCCATTGTCTAGTGCTGTATTGTTATTGTATCTACAGGTTCCTTTTGGCAAACTATTAATGCCTAAGAATTATGGGAAGAATCAAATCAAGGCCAGTCGGTACTGACAACAGGAATATGAATGGCTTGAATAGGAAATAAATGAATGGCTTGAGAAATGTACTGAAGTCTGAAGGCAATAAAACCTCAGCAGAAATGCATTTGTGGCTGTCCTCGTTTAATAAATCAAAAGCATCCAGGGAGAAGAGTCTTCATTGTTCTGTGTGAATTAATACCCAGAGACTTCCCAGCGGCCTAATCCAATTTCTCCTCACACGTCTTTCCTGAAACAGTATATAGTTGAAATGACAAATAAAACCACTTGAACTTGAACTTGAACTTGAAACAGTTCGATGCTGTGGTTTGCATTTGCTCCAATTAAAGTGGGGCCAGAAGTGAATAACAAACATTAGTCAATAGTCATTGCATTATGTGGATGCTATGAATTCATTTCCGTAGCGGACGACCTCTTCAACTACAAAGAGATTGGCGGGACATCTTCAGGTTACATAACCCAAAAACAACAGCAAGAAAATTATAGACCCCTCTCAGACCACCTGGCTGGAAAACATGCCACAGTGGTCTCAACAGGTCCACACTTGGCCAAGTCACTTATGAATAATAACAGGATTGAAATTTCATTTCACCAAAATTATTAATATTAAAGCTGTTTTAATAGAAAACGACTCAAGCTTGTCTCATGCTTCTGGGTTTTCCCGGCTCATCCATTCCACCGGACTTAATTTCCCATAGGGCATCCCTCGATGACGTCACAACCACATGTCCCCAACCACCCAATCAGCTTCGATCTAGGTCTCCTGAGTTCTAGCACCAGCTGACTTCAGTCATTACCAGTTTGCATTACCAGTTAAGCTCCATTCACACACACACTCTTTACAAAGTATTGCCTAACCCCAATCCTGCAAACTCTGATCTCTACTGCTCTCTGACTTCCGATCTCTGCTTTATCTGCTTCGATCTACTCGTCCACTGGCTCTCTGATCCCTGTTTGTCATTCGACTATTCCCTCAGTCTCCTCTGACCACTGACTTCCTCTCCTGGTTCTGTCCTTTGGTTCATTTCATCTGGCTTTGCCTTCTCCTCCCTCATGTTGATCCGTGTGTTGCTGCTTTGTTGCACTCCTCAACTGTTTGACGTTTAGCTCTGTGCACGTCGGTCTGAGTTCTTTATCCTTGACACCTTTTATACTGCCTCTGATAAATGGGGTCTTTCCCAGCATCGCGGTTTAGGGTATTGGGTTTGTTTGTATTGCCCTGCCCATATGGCTGCAATGATAGTATTATTAGACATTCTTGAGTCCTGATAAATGAATACCCTTTTTAAATTATTGTTACCGCTTGGAAAACCAACTAACCACCTTTAGACTGTAGAGTCTGAGTGACGTTTTGAGTTTTGGCCTGACATCCCAAATACTTAACTCACTTTCTTAGGTACAGCTACAGTGAGGAAAATTTTAACACCCTGCGACTTTGCAAGTTCTCCCACTTAGAAATCATGGAGGGTTCAGAAATTTTCATCTTAGGTGCATGTCCACTGTGAGACATCCGGAAATCACAATGTATAATTTTTTAATAATTTATTTGTGTGTTACTGCTGCAAACCTTTTCACCCGGTTTGCACACACTGCAGCAGGGATTTTGGCCCATTCCTCCACACAGATCTCCTCCAGATCAGCCAGGCTTCTGGGCTGTCGCTGAGAAACACAGAGTTTGAGCTCCCTCCCAAGATTTTCTATAGGGTTTAGGTCTGGAGACTGGCTAGGCCACTCCAGAACCTTGATATGCTTCTTACGGAGCCACTCCTTGGTTATCCTGGCTGTGTGCTTTGGGTCATTGTCATGTTGGAAGACCCAGCCACGACCCGTCTTCAATGCTCTAACTGAGGGAAGGAGGTTGTTCCCCAAAATCTTGCAATACATGGCCCCCGGTCATCCTCTCCTTAATACAGTGCAGTCGTCCTGTCCCATGTGCAGAAAAACACCCCCACAGCAGGTGAGCTATCGTCTCTGACTGTCCATCTGATAGAGTGGGCAGTGAGTCGACACAGTGTTTAAATACTCCAGCAGCACTGCTCTCTGGTCCACCTTACAGCAACACGACATACACTAACACCACACGTTGCCTCGAGCAGCCATGCTGCAATACCCAACCTTTAAGCCCTGCAATTATTTTCCATAATATTTAGAAATTGTTTATAGTATATTAATCTGAGTTACTAAGTTTGCTGCTTCCACTGATAGGGCTCCAGGCTTTATGTACAATATTACAGAGCACTGAGCCCTCAGCACAAGCTAAACAACAGCACATCGAGCTAGACGTTTACGATGTCTGCACATGCTGTCCGAATCTGGATTATGACCCTATAGTTGGCTGGGTGTATGAGTGTGCGGTGCCAGAGGTGTGGCAGCACTCAGGAGAGGCCGTTTGCACAGCAGAACCTCCAAGAATAATCACGCAGACACCTGAAGCCTTTCTCCAGCTGCCTATTTAAACAGCTGTGCGGTGCTGTTGGTATCTCAAGCACTGGAGCAGCGCTAATGCAAGAGTGTGTCATAATTTCTGGACCACAGTCGGAATGACTGAAAACAGAACTTGTGCAAGAACTTGTTTCTGTAAGAGTTAATGACTTAAGCCCAGAACCCAAACATGCTATTTAAAGCAATAGCTCAGCTAAGAAGCTCATTTACACAGCTCTCCATCTCAGCCCAAAGGCATTCACCGTGCGAAGATATAATCGGTGTGTGAAGCAGTGGTGTGTCTATGAGTGGGCAGGAAAGGAGGAGGCAGCAAGCAGTAAGCCAGGCCCAACCCGAAGTGTTATCTGCCCGTCTTTAACTTCAACTTGTCATTTTATAGATGTAGTAAGCTGGTAACATCACATGTTTCCTCGGGTAGTCATGTCCTTAGAGCTGTCCAAAATCCAGATCGCTTGAGGAACAGGAGCTGCTGCAGAGTCTGGCTATGATGGCACGCGTTTCTCAACCATCTTAGCAACCACTTTGGTTACCATAGCAATAGTCCAGAAATTTCTTAGTAATAACCTGGGGTACAATAGCAATGGCATAGCCAAAACCTAGCAACCACCTAGGATACCATAGTAATGCCCAGCAACATTTTAGCGACCACTTAGGATACCACAGCAAAGGACCAGCAGCATCTTAGCAACCACCTGGGATACCACAGCACTGGCCAAGCAAGATCTTATCAACCACTCATGATACCATAGCAAGTCTGGGTTTTGTGAATGCCAGGAGAACGTTACCTGCCTGACTGCATTGTGCCTACTGTACAGTTTGGTGGAGGAGGGGTAACGCTAAAGGGCTGTTTTACAGGGATTGGCCTAAAGCCCCTTAGTTCCAGTAAAGGTAAATCTTAATCCTTCAGCATTCCAGGACAGTTTGGAACGTGGCTGCGTTCTGCCGTCTGCCATAAAGTAGTAACTTTATGGCAGACGGCAAAAACCTTGGCTCAGAACAGGGCTGTGTGCTTTGAAATATGTGTAACTGAACCTTGCCCACTGCAGAAATGCATTGATGAATAAGGTACATGCCAAGATTTCATCACTGCCTGACGGAAAACACGCATCTCCAAAATGGCAACTTAACAGGAGGCAAAAAACACATTTACATATAATATATAATCACACAGTGTAAACAGCAGCCGCTGTGTTCAAATGATGCATGATAATTAAAATCAATAACAATATAGATGCATGTTTTTATTTCTGGACAGAAAGAAATGCAGTCTTATGAAACCAGTCTTATAATTTTTTATTTAAATATTTTTATATATTTAAATTATTTATATATATTTTTATCATTTATATTATATATATATATATATTATTTATATTTATATATATTTGACAGTGCTTAGAATATACACTATATTGCCAAAAGTACTACACCCACCAATCACAATTCAGGTGTCCTAATCACTTCCATAGCCACAGCTGTATAAAACCAAGCACCTAGACATGCAGACTGCTTCTACAGACATTAGTGAGAGAATGGGTCGCTCTCAGGAGCTCAGGGAAGTCCAGCGTGGTACCGTGATAGGATCCCACCTGTGCAACAAGTCCAGTCGTCAAATTACCTCCATACGAAATACTCCACAGTCCACTGTCAGTGGTGTTATAACACAGTGGAAGCGAATGGGAATGACAGCAACTCAGCCACAAAGTGTTAGACCAGGTACAATGACAGACCGGGGTCAGCGGATGCTGAGGCGGAGAGTGGCCAGAGGTCGCCAACTACCTGCAGAGTCGATCGCTACACACTTCCATACTTTATGTGGCCTTCAGATCAGGAACAGTGTGAGAGCTTCATGGAATGGGTTTCCATGGCTGAGCAGCTGCACCCAAGCCTTACATCACCAAGTGCAATTCAAAACATCGAATGCAGCAGTGTAAGGAACAACGCCACTGGACTCTTCTCCGTCTGGCAATCTGATGGTTGAGTGTGGCTTTGACAGTTGCCAGGAGAACGGTCGTTGTCTGGCTGCATTGTGCCAAGTGGTGGTTGGTGTAGCTCAGCGGAAAACACCACCGCCCACCAGGGAGCCACCACCACATGTGCTACACCAATAAGAGTCCTTGGGCAAGACTCCTAACACTACACTGGCCCACCTGTAATATGATTAACCTTGTAAGTCGCTCTGGATAAGAGCCTCAGCTAAATGTTAATAAATGTAAGTGTAAAGTTCGGTAGAGAGGGGGTTATGGTGTACACCATGATATCACACCTACCCACCAAATTTCATACCTGTCGGTTGATTCCTCCAGGGTGCACCTGTTGTTTTGGTGATGAGTGTAGATCCCAGTATCTTCATAAACCACATAAGTAAACCTAAGTTGTGTGAAGATTTAGGTGCAGAGTTTGTACGATGCTAATTACTGGGGCATTAGCTTCCACCACTTGGCAGCTATATTAGCCTCGTAGCTCCACTGCAAAGCAAAGAAGCGAACTTGTTGGCGTTAATATGTCTTGGCTCTATCTGGAAACAGGAGGAAAGTGTGTAAATGTAATTAGAAGCCATCATTCTAATGTAGTCTGACAGCTGTGAGAGGCTTTTTCTGTTAGGGATTTTGGTACTTAACCTTCCTTATGCCTGTACATCAACACTGGACGTGTGAGGCTAGTTAAAGATTACGGTGGAGAGAAACTGATCTTTGGAGACAACACAGATGACTCATTTTCCTGCATAGTGAAAAGTCCAACCAAACAAACTGCATGAGATCCCTGCTGGTGTGCGATCAGCGCTCTGCTCTGGTAGTGATTAATGAAACTGTGCTGTATTATCGTGTGTGTGTGTGTGTGTGTAACTGTCTCTAACTCTTGGACTTGTTATTGATCTTCCTGGCCTATGCAGGGATGCATAGGAACATCAGAATGATATTGGCATCGTCAGGTAATTTAGATTTTTAGATATAACATCTGATTAAAATTTTGTATTTTTTAATATTTGATTTATACAATCATTATTTATTGTAACCAGGAAGACCACAGTGGTTAGGTGATGGTGGATTTATGGCACTAAAATCTATATATCTTAGCAACCATTTAGGATACCATAGTAACGATACAGCAACATCTTAGTAAACACCGGCTATACCATAGCAATGACCTTTGGCAACCACTTAGGATACCTTAGGCCCACCAGCATATTAGCACTGAGCAGGGATACCATGACAATGCTCCAGCACCATCTAAGCAACCACCTAGAACACCACGGTAATGGCCTGTCAACATCTTAGAAAACCTAAGCAGTGACCTAGCAACATTGCAGCAATCACATTAGTAACCATAGCAATGGCACAACACAATCTTAGCAACCACTTAGGATACCATAGCAATGGCCCAGCACCACCTTAGTAGCCATTTAGGAAACCAAAGTATTAACCCAGCACCTTATTAGCAGCTGTTTATGATACTAAAATGTTTGCCCAGTACCATCTTAGCAACCACTTCGGTTACCATAGCAATAGTCCAGAAACATATTAGTAATAACCTGGGGTACAACAGCAATGGCATAGCCAAAACTTAGCAACCACTTAGGATACCAAAGCGTTTGGCCAGCCCCTTATTAGCAGCTGTTTATGATACTAAAATGTTTGCCCTGCACCATCTTAGCAACCACTTTGGTTACCATAGCAATAGTCCAGAACGTGTTAGTAATAACATGGGGTACAATAGCAATGGCATAGCCAAAACTTAGCAACCACCTAGATTACCATAGTAATGCCCAGCAACATTTTAGCGACCACTTAGGACACCACAGCAAAGGACCAGCAGCATCTTAGCAACCACCTGGGATACCATAGCACTGGCCAAGCAAGATCTTATCAACCACTAATGATACCAGAGCAACGGCTGAGCGACACCGTAGCAACCACTTATGATACCATAGCAAGTCTGGGTTTTGCGAAAGCCAGGAGAACGTTACCTGCCTGACTGCACTGTGCCGACTGTACAGTTTGGTGGAGGAGGGGTAACGCTAAAGGGCTGTTTTACGGGGATGGGCCTAAAGCCCCTTAGTTCCAGTGAAGGTAAATCTTAATCCTTCAGCATTCCAGGACAGTTTGGACGGTTGTATGCTTCCAACTTGTGGGAACAGTTTGGGGATGACTCTGTTCTGTTCCAGCATGACTGTGCCTCAGTGGAAAAAAGCAAGGTCCAGTTGGCATGGAAGGACTTGACTGACCTGGACAGGGCCCTGACCTCAACCCCATCAAACACCTCTTTGTAGAAAGCCTTCCCGGAAGAGTGGAAGCTGTTACAGCTGCACTGGGGAACCCAGTTTTATATTAAGCCCTATGGATTGAGAATGGGATCATGAGAAGCTGCTGTAGGTGTCCTGCATAGGTGTCCTGACACTTTCATAGAGATAAAATGATTGGGATGGGTGGGAAGTGCTGCTAGGATTTCTGAAATGTCTGAAGAAGTCCTAATCAGAAACACTTGACAATTATAATATAGACCAGTAATTCATGTTTCATTTTTTTCCTTTTGAGAACGCCAAAGGAAGCAGCCCACACTGACAATCCAACCCACACTGACAGTTCCCAGCTGTTTACTGTAACACATTAGTCCATCTGTTCACGTTATTGTGTGGTCCAACTTCCCACAAGACTGAGGCTTCTCTGAAGACAATGTCAGCACCTCTGGTGATCTACACATGATGGTCCATATCTATATAAACCATCTCTTCTACTCCGAGTGTTACATTAAGCACTCATAAAGCAGCCACTGTATCTTTAAAAAAGATGGAACTGTGGCTCAGCTGCCAGTTTGGCCTTTGGCTGGAATCTCGGGCTAGCACCAAAATCTTCGTCCATTTTCCGCATCCATTCCTGTGGCTGTGCCTGAAAACAGGATGCTAAATGTTTGTATATTTTCAATCTGACAGTACAAAAATACATGCATGAAATGCGTTCCACCTGGAAGGAGGGAAAAAAGAAAAAGAACTGGCTTCGGTGCCTAGCTTCACATCTGGCGCAGTTTATTCTGGCACATACTGTGTTTTCAACAGAGGGAAAATATGACGCCCTCTTGCTCTTCGGTTTTCTTGTTTCTGATCTGAGCAGTGAGAAGTCACCTGCAGCATGGAGTTTCCCAAACAGCAGGAGATGGAAGATGTCAGTTACACTCCTGAAACAAAAGGGGCTAATGGAAATGGGTTCTTTAAGGAATCCATTGTCTGTACGGACTTCAGGACACCTCCACTAACTCAAGCCCATCTTTATTAATCTTCAGACCTGCATATTTGAACTTTCTGAGGCATTAGCAAAAACTTAGCAACCACTTAGGATACCATAGTAACGCCCATCAAACATTTTAGCTACCGCCTGGGATACTGTAACAGTAGCCCAGCAACATTTTAGAGACCACTTAGGATACCACAAATAGGGGTCAGCGCCGTCCTAGCAACCACCTGGAATACTGTAGCACTGGACGAGCAAGATCTTATCAACCAGCAATGATACCATAGCAGAGTTTCCCAAACAGCAGGAGATGGCAGTTACACTTCTGAAACAAAAGGTGCTAAAATGGGTTCTTTAAGGAATCCACTGTCTGTAAGGGCTTCAGGACACTTCCAGGTGGATAACTCGAGCCCATCTTTATTAATCTTCAGACCTGCATATTTGAACTTTCTGAGGCATTAGCAAAAACTTATGGACACCATAGTAACGCCCATCAAACATTTTAGCTACTGCCTGGGATACTGTAACAGTAGCCCAGCAACATTTTAGAGACCACTTAGGATACCACAAATAGGGGTCAGCACCATCCTAGCAACCACCTGGAATACCGTAGCACTGGCGTGTCACATCAGAACCCCCAGAGCTGCTAGAGGCACCTGAGTATCAGCTCCACTGTGGCTCTCCTGCCCTGTGTCTCCAGTTCATCCCCAGGCATGACCAGAACCTTTACACTGACCAGCATCTGGCTCTGATCATGAACTCTATCTGTGGGTCGGCTCCATCCTGCAGTTACTACGTCCTGGACTAATCAGACTGGATCTAATAGATGTTCTAAGATCCTCCTCCTGTTAGTTCTGTCTTTCTCTGTTCATCCGGGTTCTACCTGAGGAGGTTGGGTTCCGCCCTTGAGCCTGGTTCCCCCGCCCACATGTCTGTACATTAACTCTGTGTTTTTCTTTTCCTTTATAACAAACTGATTTTCTGTGAAGCTGCTTTGCGACAATGTTGGTTGTAAAAAGCGCTATACAAATAAATATTGATTGATTGATTGATTGATTGATTGATTGATTGATTGATTTTAGCTACCACCTGGGATACCATAAAAGTAGCCCAGCAACAATTTGGAGACCACTTCGGATAGCAAAGGGCCAGCACCATCTTAGCAACCACCTGGAATACCATAGCAGAGATGGAAGATGCCAGTTACACTCCTGAAACACAAAAGGTGCTAAAATAGGTTCTTTAAGGAATTCATTGTCTGTAAGTTCCTCGGGACACTTCCTGATAACTCAAGCCCATCTTTTATTAATCTTCAGACCTGCACATTTCAACTTTCTGAGGCTCATTCTGATGAAAACATACTCCACTACAATCACTACACCCTGATTTCTCCTCAGAGTTGGCTGCGTTTTGCTCTCGAGTGTTACCCGTCGCCATTATGTCCTGTGCCATGTGCTTCTCTTTTGGTTTATAGCTCCTCCTGGCTCCACCCTCTTGTCATGCCCCTCACCTGTCCTTAGGAGGTAGATCCGACCCTTCCCAGGCGGTCCTGGTTAGCCCTCATGTAGTTAGACTCCCAGTTGTTTATTTTTGTTTGCTTGGTGTTTCGCCTCTTAATAAATCAGTCACTGTCATGCCTGCTGGTTCTCATCTCACTTTGGTGTTGCTGTGTTTCAGTACAACCTGTTTAATAAACTGTGCCTTGCTTTTAGTTCAGCGCGCGTCACAATCTGTTGGTCCAACGTCACAGTCATTTGCAATAAGGACCCCAACACCACCTAACCAAGAAAAGGGCGGAAATTCTAATGAGACGTTTCAGGCATATATATCTATATATATATATACACCAGAAATATCCAAAATATGCTTGGAATGACATACAGAAATGATGATATACACACACACATATACACACACACATATATATATATATATGTGTGTGTGTGTGTGTGTGTGTGTATATCGTCGATGTCCAAAAAAAAACAAGTATCTCCAAAATGGCAACTTTACAGGAGAGGGCAAAAACCTGACTGAATTTAAATGTAAGTCAATGGAACCAGATGTCATTCCAAGCATATTTTGGATATTTCTGGTGATCCGTTCAACATGAAATGACCACCCGATTTAAACAGCAGGTCATGTGAGCAAATGATGGCAAAAAATAAAAATCGACCAAAATGGAGACACATGTTTTTCATTGGACAGCGACGATAAGTATATATATATATATATATATTAGCACATATACAAAATTAGCACAGCATTAAACATGTATGTATGTATTTAATGCTGTGCTGATTTTTGCTGGGTTAACATTTAAACGCTCAGATTGTTTCCATTTTTTGTTTTATCCTTTGAAGCAATGCTTTTTAAGCATGCTGCCAACCACTCCCATAACAACTACCAAACAACCCTGTGTTGGTGGTGGTGGGAACAAGTAGTCTACATGGTTTTAGTCACAAATACACCGAATCCAGGAAATATATTCTGACACTGCTAGTTGGGTCATGCACGGTATGCCCAGGACACATGGCAGAGAGTAAAGATTAGCCGACCAGCTCCGCTGTTGACAGTGGCTCCAGAGGCAATAAACACAAGCGCAGTTAGTATGCATGATTTGAAGATCTCCAGCAAAGATCTCTAAAGACAAGCAAACAATCCATAAAACAAAACCACTGTTTCATTTGGCCTGCAGCTTTCTATTATGAAATGCATTATTAGGCTAAAAACAATATGTCAATTACTGAAACTGCCTGTGCTCGAAATCAAGCCCTGCTTTGATGTCCAGCCTTTATTACTTTCCATCCCAACAAACGTCCACACATCAGATTAGCCTGGCAGAAAGTATGTCATGGGAAGTCCACATATAGAGCCGTAAGCCCTTTCAACGTTACATAACTGTTCTTGTGTTCATGTGAACCTGTGACTGACGTTGGCCTGTCCCTCAAGTCGTGTTATTATGCTTGGCTGGAGGAAGCTTCCATTGAGCGTCATTAACCGGCTCCAAGGGTGGGGGGTACAGCTGTGAGCCAAGGCCATGACATGGTCCTCTGTGGCCAGGACCCTGAGGACCGTCTGCCAGCTGGAGGCCGTGGTTTTTTCATTTAGAGAGGGTGAGAAAGTGAGCACCAGCTATGAGCTCATAAACGGCCCAAACAATCCACAAGCTGTTTTCCAAGCCAACCGCACTCAGCACTCCTATTACTACATCCAGACAGCCTCCTTACAGTCACTACAAGCGAAGGCCACAATTTGAATCCTAAACTGTTAGAAAGGTAGCCATCAGGGGGTTATCATCAAAGCAGGAACTGACCCAAATAGGAATCACATGACAACATGGTTCATTTACCACGAAGGAATCAACCGACAGGGATTAAACATGGTGGGTAGGATTGATATCATGAGACGTGCTAGTGATTCAAGTTTCACACTTGACCGTGTATGTGATTTAAGCAAAGGCAGGCTTTACTGCTGTACCTGACTCACCCAACAGCCATGATTACGGACATTCAGTCCTCCATGAGTCATCCTGTTAGTGCCAGCATCATTGGCAAAGGGCTAGAGGGACATCAAAGGTGCCATGCCAGACATGAGTCATGGAGTGACTCAGAATGGCAGCAGGTCATCTTCAGTGATGAGTCCCGCTATGGTCTTAAGGGGGACGACCAATGAATCCGTGTGTGGAGGCACCGTGGTCAGTGCCAAGATGAGCGGTTTGTTGCCACATGTCCAGAAGGCCTGGTGTCACTCTCTTCTCTCCTACCGCACCATCTGCAGGAACTGTGTGAGGATGTTCAAGCTGCATGGGATGGATTATCACAGGACACCATTAGGAACCTCTACAACTCCATACCGAGACGTCTGATATGTTGCATTAGCAAACATGGCGGTCTGGCGCCACACTGAGAGACAGACTTCTGAATGTGTAGCTCATAAATATGGCCCATCCATGTGCTATGACATCACAACCACAACTAACTCTCAGGCTTAGGGACTGAGTTACGTGTTCAAGCCTCAATTGCAATAATTGTTTTTGTTTTTTTTTCAAAATCGCTCAGCCCTAGTTGTTATGGGATACTAGAGTTGTCATTAAGCATTAAGTAATAACATAATGAGTACAGGGGTTGGACAATGAAACTGAAACACCTGGTTTTAGACCACAATCATTTATTAGTATGGTGTAGGGCCTCCTTTTGCGGCCAATACAGCTTCAGTTCATCTTGGGAATGACATATACTGCGTACTGCACAGTGGTCAGAGGGAGTTTAAGCCATTCTTCTTGCAGGATAGTGGCCAGGTCACTACGTGATGCTGGTGGAGGTTCGTCCTTCTTGGTGGTATGCTGACATTACCCTGGATACCGTGGCTCTTGATACATCACAAAGACTTGCTGTCTTGGTCACAGATGCGCCAGCAAGACGTGCACCAACAGTGTGTCCTCTTTTGAACTCTGGTATGTCACCCATAATGTTGTGTGCATTGCAGTATTTTGAGCAGAACTGTGCTCTTACCTGCTAACTGAACCTTCACACTCTGCTCTTACTGGTGCAATGTGCAGTTAATGAAGATTGGCCACCAGGCTGGTCCAATTTAGCCATGAGACCTCCCACACTAAAATGACAGGTGTTTCAGTTTCATTGTCCAACCCCTGTATTTCACCTTCTAGAAAGAACCGCCTGCAGAATGAAGCGAAGCTTACTAGTATGAAGAGAACTCGCTCTGTGGAGGGTAGAATAAACGCTAACCTCTGGTACCACCGCTGGGTCTGGTCCATTGGTAGCAGTGCAACTTACACTACCACACCACCACCACATCACTGCAGTGCTCAGAATAAACCACCACCCACATAATACCTGCTCTGTGGTGGTCCTGTGGGGGCCTGACTATTAAAGAACAGGGTAATACAGTATACAGAGAAACAGATGGACTACAGGCTGTACCTGTAGAACTGTAGAAGTGCTCATATAGGGTCAGTGGAGCTGATATCATGGCTAATGAGTGTAGATACAAGAGGGGGTTATGATAAAAAATGACAGATATGATCAAATGTCCATTAACTTGAAAGAAAGGCCCCAAGTAACAGTAATGAAAGTCTACTGAGAGATGTATCAGTCCGTATTTAGCGCTGGCTGCATGCTGGCGTGTGATCATTCTTCTCTAAAGACCCCATATGTAATGAAGCATCATACTGTCCTCCTTACGAAGTGAAGCTGATTTACGGTTCCATGTGTTAATGATTTAAAAGGCTATGGGGATCAGATGGCTCTGAGGATTTGCTCACCATGTGTGCTACCAGCACATAAAACCTCCAGGCCCTTTCACGCAACGTTTGGCAGGCCATGCCTGGACATCAGAGACGGGTTCAAATGCGGAGTCCTTTCATCATTATGAAAGCGTTAGGAAATCCACTGCACCATGAGCCTGAAGCCGCATGCACTTACCTTTACATTAAGACGTGAAAGGCCGGAAGGACCTCTCTTATGAAGCTGTTTCAGATCCAGATCCAGATTTTACTTCATCACCAGACGAGCACTCTCTGCTGAATTCAGCTGAACAGATTTTTAGGATACTACTGAGATGGGTGGAGCTCTGGGGGCTCACGCTCCTAACGATTTTAGCTTTGATCACAGCACCCATCCATTGTGTTGCATAGTTTGAACGACAAGAGGGTCTAAACACTTTGTTCCCAGCACGGCCCCAAGACTTCCAATGGAGCTAGGGTCAAGATACTGTGGTGGCCAGTCCTCGTGCTGCTTGCATGGCGGTCCTGGAATATGTCCATGCCATCAGGGAGGAACATCCCATTGAAAAATCCACTGATGGGATACCCTGGTCATTCAGTAGCTTTACTCGGGTCATGCTTTTTTGACTATTCTATCATTATGTAATGTGGCTGAGCTACGAACTAACTGGCTGAAGCCAGCTCAGATCATAACCCAGACTTCAGAGGCATGTACAGTAAGCACTATGCATGATGGGCTTCTCCTCTTATCCTGAAGATCCCATTGCCCTGACATAGGGTCAGTTTGGGCTCCTTAGAGCACATGACCTTTCTCCACTGCTCCAGAGTCCAGTCCTCATGCTCCGAAGCAATAATGGAAGCTGTTTTGTCCCATTAGCCTCACCACCAGGTGAATCCCAACCGTGTGAGTTCTGGTTGTGTGCAGTGCTGGTACTTTCACTATTAAACCTTCACCGCCATTCACCAATCCTTCACCAAGTGATCTCCAGTCATGGTCATTCCAGATTTTTGTTCTGAGGTTATTTTGTGAGGTTGGTGGTTTTCCACTGTCCGTCCAGGTGTTAATAATGTGCTGGACAGTTCTGGACCCAATTCCAGTCTTTGAAGCTTCTCCTCTCAGGTGCAGGACAATATCCTAACAAAGACTTCCAATAGAGTTAAGATCAGGATTCTGTGGCGGCCAGTTCATGAGTCCTCATGGTCCTTGCATGGTGGTCCTGGAATATGTCCATAATTCCATTGATAACCTGGGATAACCTGGTCATCATTCAGTGCCTTTATTCAGTCATTCAGACTTTACTGAACATTTTATCATTACACAACATCACACTGAGCCTCGACCTGACTAAGTGAAGCCAGCTCAGATCATAACACGGCCTTCAGAAGCTTGTACAGTGGATACTATACATGGTGTAGCTCACTCCACTGCCCACCCTACAGAACAGCAAACGGGAATCATCACAAATCTGTCTCACCCTGGACACAACATATTCCGACTCCTCCCATCCAGGGAGGAGGCAGGGGTGCTACAGGACCCTGTATGCCAAGACCACCAGACACAGGAACAGCTCCTCCGCTCAGGTCATCACCTTCATAAACAGCTGACCAGTCACATCACCTGCTGGACCTTAGGACCTTACCATAACCTTACTGCCTCTACCTCAACACTGCTGCCTCTATCTCAACACTGCTGTCTCTACCTCAACACTACTGCCTCTACCTCAACACTGCTGTCTCTACCTCAACACTACTGTCTCTACCTCAACACTGCTGTCTCTACCTCAACACTACTGCCTTTACCTCAACACTACTGTCTCTACCTCAACACTGCTGTCTCTACCTCAACACTACTGTCTCTACCTCAACACTGCTGTCTCTACCTCAAAACTACCATCTCTACCTCAACACCACTGCATCTACATCTACACTGCTGCCTGTATCTCAACACTACTGCCTCTACCTCAAAACTACCACCTCTACCTCAACACTGCTGTCTCTACCTCAACGCTGCTGTCTCTACCTCAACACTACTATCTCTACTTCAACACTGCTGCCTCTACCTCAAAACTACCATCTCTACCTCAACACTACTGCCTCTACATCTACACCACTGCCTGTACCTCAACACTACTGTCTCTACTTCAACACTGCTGCCTCTACCTCAAAACCACCACCTCTATCTCAAAACTACCATCTCTACCTCAAAACTACTGCCTGTACCTCAACACTACTACTTCTACCTCAACACTACTGTCTCTACTTCAACACTGCTGCCTCTATATCAAAACTACCACCTCTATCTCAAAACTACCATCTCTACCTTAACACTACTGCCTGTACCTCAACACTACTACTTCTACCTCAACACTATCGCCTCTACCTCAACACTGCTGTCTCTACCTCAACACTGCTGTCTCTACCTCAAAACTACCATCTCTAACTCAACGCTACTGCCTCTACATCTACACTACTGGCTGTACCTCAACACTACCGCCTCTACCGCAACACTACTACCTCTACATCAACACTACTGCCTTATACTGTTTGTAAATAATGTGTAAACTGTATATTATGTGTAGTTGGTTTATTGCTTGTATATTTTGTATATTGTGAAGACTGTATATTGTAATTGTCTGTATTTATTGTGTATATGTGGAGTCATTGTGTATATTGTGCACTGTCAGTTCTAGAGAGACACAAACTGCTGAAACCAAATTCCTTGTGTGTGTCAACATACGTGGTCAATAAACCTGATTCTGGTAGATCCAATCTATATGCTCCATAGCAAATTGAAACCATTTTGTCCATTTAGCCTCATTACTAAATGAATCTCAATCGTGTTGTTCTGGTTTTGTGGAAATGCTGGTACTTTCATTTTAAACCTGGCCGTTACTTCTATTATCCATTCACCATTCACCATGCATTTAAGTGATCACTCAGGCTACAAAACTGGGTGTCCAGATGCAGTTTTCAGACAAGAGCTGAGACTCAACCGTGTTCAACTCCTCGGCTTCTCACTCTCTTCGGTGCAAGACAGAAAAATCAACTTTACACTGCACTGGAGAAGCAGCCTGACAGTGTTGGTTATACTGTCCAACCCTGTATTGGTATAATGACAATAAAATTGACTTGACTGGAATTGAATGGAACTGAGAGGAATCACATGGCTTGCTTATCTCTAATGGCTCATAGATACTGACTGCATTCCTGTATGATACACAAGGAAACATGAAGACCCATAAGATGAGACCTTGCTTGCTCTTCCTGGAAATGGGCTGCAGTTGAATATGCAGCTAGTGATGAATGGCGGCTATTTAGAAGTGCGTTGTGTCATTCCTCAGTTCAAATACGACACCACAATGAAGGTTTGGGTCCAGTAGATCTAATGAAGACTGAGCGATGAGTCCAGTATGCTACATTTCAGGTTTCATCGTTATCCAGAAATGTGTTTTAGATCAGAGTAATGATTTGGCTAGCCGCAAAATGATGGGTGATTTCACTTCCAATTCAGCTCAACACACCAAGAGTTTCTGAGTCCAGTATCACTGAGTATTTTAATATGCACAGAGGTCACCCATGTGTCACTGCTTAGCCCAAGTTTTTGTTTCCCCTGTGTTTGTGTTTTTTTCCCCATGGTGCTGAAAATGGTTTCCCGGAATTGTGTTTTTGTTCTTTGAACGTGGTGTAACTTTTCTTGTTCGGCGTAACAGCGTTTGCATAACGAAACATTTACATATCTGAGCAAGGGAACGTAAGAACCACAAGAGTTTTTCCAATACTTAAAGCTCTAAAGCTGAAGAACAGTTTAGCACACTGTCCGGTTGGGTTTATGAACATAACGACATGTATATTAACAGTTTCACACCAATGTTGTATTTGACAAATAGGCAACATACGACACAGTAGGTACAGGTACAAAGTCAGCAACTGATCTGCTCATCTGTGCTCCTCTTGTCATGGTTCTATGCCGTACACTTTAGTCGAGAATAGCTCTATTGCTGCCAATATATAGGAGCAATACCAATGCTTTTCAGAGTACCTGCTCTGGATAGGCTGTGGAGCATATATAAAACAGATCTAGTTCTAAAATAAATGGCTTTATTACAAAAAAACACAAAATTAAGAAGGATAGAAACATTAAAGTGCCTTCAAATTGGGTGTAATGATATGTGAGGTGATTCTTTATGGAAAACAATAAACAAATTGGCTGTTATACCGATGCTGAAACACAAGGAACCTGCCGTCTAGGTGTCATTCCCAAGACACCTAGCCATCCCACAGATTAAAGCCACACTATGTAAGATTTAAGGATTTGGAGACCTCTCTGGTGGAAATGTGTAACTGCATGCAACGAGTGGAAGAACATTATGAAAGGCGGGTTGTGCTTCGGACCCTTTCCGCCCTTGTGCTTCCCTTCATCACAAGTGTGTTAAAAGAGTGTTCGACTCAACTTTGTGGAGGACATGTCCTCCGAGCACTGGCATATGAACTGAGAGGAATCAGTGCGATAATTGCAACAGTTGCATCTGTTCCACCCAAAAATGATACCACAAGGGGGTAGCATGCCTTGCCAGCAAATCAGACAGCCTTTCCATTTCATGCCATGCTGTGTGTTGGGTGGTGCTGGGCTTTGTTTTGGATGTTAAGGCTTGTGTTAAGGTGCCTGTTCAAAAGCAAAGAGTATTTTGCTACACATATGAAGCAGCGGTCCTGAAGAAAGGAGTGTTTGCAGCTTAAGCTTGTTGCTAGGCAGTTGCTAAGGTGTTGCTAGGTATGTTGCTAGGTTGCTTGGTATGATATATTGATGAGGTCTTGCTAGATGGTTGCAATTGTATCCCATGTGGTTGCTACGGTGTTGCTAGGTGGTTGCTAAGGTATCCTAGGTGGTTGCTAGGGAACAGATGGGTGTGGGTCAGACCATTCAATTTGTGTTTGGGGGTCTGCCCTAAGAAAGCATATGTGAAACGGTGTCTGACAAAAATACTGTAGATGGGTGTGTAAATGTCCGTCCTTTTCATCCTTAATGGACCAACGGTTTCCAAGTTTTTCCGAAAACCATAAGTTTTCAAGTATACAAGTATACAAGCATCCAATTCACAGTCAGACCAAACCATGTGAAGTTGGAACGCTGTTGCTATCTCAAACTGAGGGACTAGTTAGCGCACAAAAACAATCACTGGGCCGAGAAGATGAAGCAGAAGAAGAGATTGGATTGGAAGCCAGTAGTGTTCTAATAAAGCTTTTTCACAAAGTCTTGTTTCAGTCTTGTAACACTAGAACTTAACATGAATTATTTTGTCATCTCATTTCAAAGGACATTACTGAGGGGTGGGCTTTGACTCACGGTAGCAAATATGCAACCCCCAAAAGGTCAATTTAGTTGTTTCCAAGGATGGGACTGATGAGTACAAATGAACATCTGCTGGACCTTCTTTAGGGGCCGGTACATTTGTATGACGATGCTGTTGGCTCATCAGCCTTGACTGGGTACCCACTGCTTGCTTGCATTACCATTTTACATTTAAGGCATTTAGCATTTAGCAGACTCTCCTATCCAGAGAGACTTACAGCTTACAACCATGCTTAGTTTACCTGCCATGAAGCCCTGTAGCTTAAGGAACCAGAATCTGAATCTGATTCTTCATGCTGTGCTATGCTATGTGGAGGCTTCACCTGCTTGCCATGGCACTGACCCCTCCGATGATCCTACTTTTCCAGCTTTACAAACCAGACATTTCTTTCCTCTCCCTTACACAACACACTTCTCATATTCTTCACTGTGGGGTTCTGGCAACAGTAACTGATGTTCAGGAATTTCATTTAGACGTTCTGGTCTGTTTCTCATGGAGACTCTCATAGGCCTCTCACCGTAACTGGTTATCCTCTATTCAGTACTGCGTATATTGGTTTTGTGCCTGTCTTGCTATCCGGTGAGGATGACGGTTCTTCTTATGGGAGTCTCTCCTTGCCACTGTCGCCGTTGGCTTGCTCGCGGGGGGCTTGGACCCCTTGGATTCTCTGTAAAGCTGCTCAGGACGACATATGTTGTAAAAAAGGGGCTACATAAATAAACCATGACTTGACCTGACTTGATCTGTACGTCTGATGTTAATACTTGCAGTTGTATGATGATCACCAATCTTACATAGTGTAGCTTTAAGCGAACATTAAGACAATGTGCCACAACAGTTTCCGCACAGTCAACTACCATTGTTGCCAAGTCACTCTCATTACTACAAAGTGCAAGATGTTGGGTATATGTGCGCAATGTAAAGCCTGAGGAATATACCATGAAGATAAAGTGGGGTATCTGTCTACCATGAGGGTACGTGTTTCATGCATAGCACTTTGAGATGAAGATCCATGTTTGACAATGGTTGATCTGAAGGCACGTGGTTCCTTCTGCTATTCACATTCAGTGTCATTGTTCTGTTTCCAACGGGGCAGTTCACGAGAACGTCAGCCGCACAAAGCTCATATGATTCCAAGAACAGAGAGGTATCAAAGTTTTCTCATGCCCAAGTGTAGTTCCCTGGAGGTCCAGGAGGTCCACGTGGGCCAGGTGGACCAACAGGACCAGGTTTTCCTCTAGGTCCAGGGATCCCATGTATCCCAGGAAGCCCTGGTTGTCCTTGAATTCCTGTTTGTCCTTTTTGTCCTGGTAATCCATCTTTCCCTGCAATTCCCATGTCACCCTTCTGCCCCTTTTCACCACGAGGTCCTGGTTGTCCTAAAGATCCCTTGGCTCCTTTGAGTCCTGCGTTTCCACGGGTTCCCGAAGGTCCAGGTTCCCCTTGAGCTCCTTTGGGACCTAGTAAACCCTTTGGCCCGACTGGTCCAGGAATACCTGGACGTCCCTTGTCTCCTTTCATTCCTGTTAGCCCAGCAGGCCCTAATGGTCCTGTATCGCCTTTGTTCCCCTTTGGACCTGGTGGACCAGGGGCACCTGAAAAGAGAACATATTGCAGGTAAGGTTTGGAGAACCACACTACGTGATGTAGACCAACTCCAGTCTTCAGGACCAATGGCATACATGTATTCCATGCTCTAGATTCATTCGTGGTCCAACTCTTTGAATCATTTTCAAGATGTTCATGAGTGGGATAAGGGGAAAACTTTGAAGGGTACTGGTACCTCAAGACTGGCGTTAAGAATCCCAGAGGGAGACTGTGCCAGACGTCTGTCCCTTGGGTACCACTGAGAGCAACAAGAGGTGGCAAGAAGGTGGTTCCCAAAACGTACGTTCTGAGAAGATTTGCCAGAGATGGCGGGAGGAGGCTGCCAGCCAAGGGAATTTGCGGGAGAAGATTGAGTGCCACAAGAGACACTGGGAGACCTCATGTCACTTGTGGCTCTCTTTGTCTTCTGTGACTGTCAATCTCCTCCTGCCATTTCTCATGTCTGATGGCCTCCTCCTTGGCCATCTCTGATGCCTACCACCAGCACGTTAGGTTCAGGCAATGCCTGTCCCAGCTCACACTGGTGCCCGAGGAACATGTGCCTAGCACACTTTAAAAAGATTACCTTTCAGTATGGTGAAATTCTGGATCTGCTTGGAGTGCTTAGTGTCCACCAGCTTCATTTCTTCCATCACCATAGAGAGGTTCCTCACGTCAACATCAAGACGCACACTCAACAGCATGTACTGCGTTCTCAGGGAATCAGCGAGGCTCAGCAGAAGTAAAACAGTGTTGTTCAGATTCTGCAAGTCTTCCGTGTGGCTGCCCAGCTTGGACTGGCAAGAGGAGCTCTCCATGTTGATGTACTTGTACATGCTCTGAACATGGGTGACTGTTGCGTTAATGCTGGAGGCGATGGTGTCAATCTCCATCTCAATGGAGTTCATCCTTGCGTCCAGTGTCACAAACCTTTCCCCTGTCCGGTTCTCATAGTACTTGGCGTGGTACTGGTGGTCATGCATGTTCTCCTCATGTTCATCGATGAAGGCCGACACGTTGTCCAGCTGCATCTGCAAGTTAATGACCTGCAGGGTGAGGTCATGCACCATATCCGAGCTCATGCTGAGTCGCTGGTAAGTGGCTGAGATGCCATTCTGGATGGTCCGCATTGTCTGCGTCGTGGAACTGGAGCTGGACTTGAGTATGCTAAGTGCTCGGCTGTAGTTCTGCCAGTCCACCGTCATCTTCTGCAGCACTAATGTCTCTTCTTCGGCCTTTCTCTGGAGAGCATCTATCCACATAGCACTAAGGGCCACGGTAGTGTTGACTTGCTGCATCGTAGCCTTTAAATCGTACTGATCTTGAACCAGAGTCTTCATGCCCAAATCGGTCTCGTTGATGACAGCCTGCCAGCCGTTTATCTGATCAAGGCACTGCTCAAGAGACTGGTTTATTCGTTTCAGGTTGACCCCGCAGGCCTGAACGTCTCTCACCATCCTGTTATTAGACTGCGTGAGAGTCTTCTGAGATTGCAAGGTCTGGTCCAGTAATTGAACTTGACCCTGAACCGTGCTTTGGATGTCTTCGAATTCCTTCTTGAGTCTGGCGATTTCTTCACGGAACTGGGCCACATTGTAGCACTCTGTGCAGTTGTTCCCGGTGCTGAGATCTGCAGAAGAATGAACATGAAGTGTTGATTGCATACACTATGCTGTGGGGATAGGTTGAAACAGTAGATGGAGCAAAAAGAACTTTTGACATATTGAACATATTGAAAAGTCGTTTGAATGATTGAGGGCTTAAGCTTCCGTGCTAGCTCATAGCTATGAAATAACATTAGCCGTTAAAGGTGGGACAGTTTAATGTTTACCACTGTAACTTCATCACCTCAGCATCAGCATCTGGGAACTGAAGAGACAGTTGTGGTTGTTCTGAAAGTGAAGTGTTTTCCATTCTGGCCTGGTATAGGATTTCAGCTGCTCAACAGCTTAGGGTCTCCTTTATCATATTTTCCTTACATGATGTACCAAATAGTTTCAATGAGTGACCGGTCTAGACGTCGGTGTAGCACCTGTAGACTGTTTTACTACAGAGCCATGCTCCATGCTAATACAAGCATTTGTGGTTTGGATATATCAAGTCACCATCAGAAACCAAGAAATTGGCTTGATGCGCGGAGCTAAAAGTCAGAAGAGCTTAATTTAGGGGTAGTTAAACCAAACATAACAGAGGGAGAATGTAAAATCAGAGTCGAGAGACAGGCATAAGTCAGAACCAGGAGAGTCAGGCAACGAGGCAACCAAAATAGAAGGAGTAGACAAGGAGAGGAGAACGGAAGGAGGTCGAGAGTCAGAGAGTAGAGCAAACGAGTAACCAGAACTATGGAGAAGGCAAAAGAGGTAGTCTGTAAACAACGGGAGTCAAAGCCAGAGGAGGGTTATCAGAAGAAACGCTCATTAGTGCTAACAGGGTTGGCAGAACTTCACAGAGTATATCGTCGCTGTCCAAAGAAAAGCAAGTATCTCCAAAATGGCAACTTTACAGGAGAGGCCAAAAACCTCATTCGTTTTTAATGTAAGTCAATGGAACCAGACGTCCTTCCGAGCACTTCTGGGCCATTTCAGTTGGTCCGTTCATCATGCAAATCTCACAGTGTGTAAACAGCAGCGGCTGTTTTCAAATGATGCATAAAAGTCAAAATGGACAAAAATGAAGATACATGTTTTTCATTGGACAGCGACGATATGTATGTGTGTGTGGGAGGGGGCGGGGTAAAAAACAGACTGGGTGACGAGTGGCAGGTGTACACCTATCAGTACTCAGACAAACTAGGCCGCGAGTGATTGGTCGACTGGGGCATGTGGGTCGACATGTGAGTGTGATGTCATCGGGTGACACACTCTGGGAAGTGGAGTTCGGGAGATCGGTGGTGTCAGGGAAACCTGGAAGCGTGACAGTCACCCATGCCATGAGCACTAACATACCCCCAAACCAACAGGCCAGATGGTCCCTCCTCTCTGTAGCCTGGAGCACGCAGTCTTCATGAGTTCCAAAAAGAATTTCAGATCTTGATTTGCCGAACCACAGGACACTTTTCCACTTCTCTGGGCCTGGACTGCCACCAGAGAAGGCGCAGTGTTTCTGGATCTGCTTATATCTGGTTTCCAGTTTTAACTTCCATTTGCGGTGCAGTGATAAACTGTGTCCACAGATGTTGGTTTTGGGAAGTGTTCCTGATCCCATGCAGTGATTCCACTACAGTATCGTGTCTGGTTTTAATGCAGGGCTGTCGGAAGGCCCTCAGATCTCGACTATCTAATATTGCTTTTGAGAATTCTCTGGATCCAGTTTAATCCAGGAAGCATAAAGACGAAATTAGATCAGACATTTTACACTCAATATCAAGAGAAAGGTTGCACAAATAGCTGCACCCAGAAGGAATCAACCATCAGTCTGTCATCCTGTCTCACCATTGTCAGAAGGCTGCAGGACGCAGGACTACATGTACCCAGACTGTAAGAGGACTGCCCTTAACACCACATCATTGGTGTCATGTCAGACTGTCATGGAGTGACTCCGAATGGCAGCAAGCCATCTTCAGTGACGAGTCTCGCTTTTGTCTTGGTGGAGACGCCCAACAAATAAGTGCCTGGAGCTCTAAGAGGGATGATTTGTTGTCACATGTCACAAAAGGCCTGGTGTCACTCCACCCCGACACCTACCGCACCATCTGCAGGAGCTGTGTGAGGATATTTAAGATGCATGGGATGGATTATCACAGGACACCATTAGGAACCTCTACAACTCCATACCGAGACGTCTGGCATGTTGGGTTAGCAAGCACGGTGGCCCAACGTCATACTGAGAGACAGACTTCTGTAGGTGTAGCTCAATAAATATTGATCATATCAGTCTAAATTTATCACCAGTTATTGAACCTGGTCACCTTTATCTTCCTTCCCAACACCACCGCACTCCCACACCTCCTTCTGGGTGCAGCTATACTTTGGATGATGTGTGTATTTTGCAGTATGCTTGTCTGCACACTCCTACAGTGTATAATACAGCCGTAAAACTGAAGCTGCTCAACAACAGACACTGGCGGGATCCGCCTCGCATAGTTTCATAATGACATTTCAGTTATTTGTTTGAACTGAATTCGAACGCTGGATGGAAACCTGGCTAGACGAAATGTTTACAGCTGCTTCTCAGGCCATCCTTTAAGTCACAGACAAGTTCTCTGAGTTATAGCTCTCCGAAGAGATCACCCACCATGGGAAGCAAGTCAAGGGATTAGAAAAATAATTACCTTTGCTCGGTATACCTATTTAAAACAGAAGCAGCGCTCCAGCGAGGAGACCATGTTTTTACTTCTCACGTTGCAGCGGGGAAAGCTTACCTTGTATGCTCTCCTGGACTTTGGCAATCTTTTTATGATACAGCAATTCGTCTTCGGATAAGTTGTCGACTTTCCTAAAAACTGGGAGCAGAAAACGAGTCCGATTAGTCTTTTTCAGTGGAGGAAAACAAAAAAAAACCCGTTGGCGGACTAGCCTTTGACACTAAGCGATGAACTAACAAAGACAAACTGCACTGAGTTACACCACCAGCATGATAATTTGCTCTCATAACAAAAATATTTAAAGTAGAAGGTTAAATACAGCTGTGTGATCTCAAGAGAGCCGGGAGTTTCCTAAGAGAACAATAGAGTCCTGGCATTCATTTCACGGCCTTGCTTGAAAGGCCCAAACCAAAGCATGGGCCACTGGGACCAATGCAGTCCAGTGTAAACCTCTGCTAAGGTTCATTTGCAATCTAAGTGCATGTATGAAAGCAACCTGTTTGGTTTCCATAAGGTGCCGATAGGACGTTTCCTATAGCCGTGACTCATAATGAGACCACAGCTCGTGTTTCTTCACTGCGTATATGTGGTCACCGCAGCGCCAGGCCTGTGAATGTGGAATCTCTGGCTCCGTGTGTTCTATTCGAAAGCAGTTTGAGGGGTTCTTGTTTTACAACCATCCTGGGGAACCGGGCAAATGCAAAGCAGATGTGAGTGGCATGATGTGGACGCTGTCTGCTGTCACATGACCTTGTTTTTCATTTAGCACTGACAGCGAATCATATCTTTGGAATTTCACAAGCGCTCACAGTGCCCTTGTCTTCTGTTCGGCTTGGGAGATCTTCGTGTAGTCGTGCTGTGAGGATATGGGCCGTGTGGAAACGGTGCCGGAGTGCAGCCCAAGCAGGCTGGAAGTGTGTTTTGACTCTGGCCTGAGCCCCTGTGCTCTTATCTGTAAATCTCTAAGCATGGCCTTCTCTAAGCAAGGACTAATCCTGTGATTATGTGGAAATTCAAGTAGCTATAGAAAAAAAAAAAAGATCTGTGGAGAAATATCTGTAGGCGCTACAGTGGCTGATAGGAAAGGCCAAACTCCTCACATGACTGCTTGCAATTATGCGGTGTTCCTGCTCCTCGGCTGAGGAACCTTTTTGGTTTTAACTCCTTCGACGGCTGGTCATAGAAATGGTAAGGAATACCCGGTTTCTGCTCTCTGTCTCGTATGGTTTGTGGATGTCTGATCATCCAATGCTTCATCCAAAATCAAGAGTATTGAAAAGTAGTTCTTCCCCTTAGAGGCCACAGTACTAGCCTCTACTTCTCTGGAAGGGCTTCACACCACATAGTGGAATCAATGCACCAGGATACAGTACTGGAATCTCTATAATCCTGCATGCCGGCACTTCTTACAAGTTCTCACAAGCTGCCGGTGTTGTATCTGATTCAGTACCCCCTAAAATTCTCGTTCTCATGTGCACATGTTCTCAGGCACATTCACTGCACAGACACCAACGCAGCACCAAGCAAAGCTGGCACTATGTGAAGCGAAAGCCTTCAGAAAGTGGGGAGACATTACAGGGTTCCACTTACCACATAGGAGCACTCTTCAGTGCTCAGGACCCCCACAGGACCACCACAGAGCAGGTATTATGTGGGTGGTAGATCATTCTCAGCACTCAGTGCTGCACCTCAGTGTCACTGCTAGACTGGGAATCATCCACCAACCATCCAGCCCTGTAGGCAGCATCCTGTGACCACTGATGAAGGACTAGAGGATGACCAACACAGCAAACTGCTGTGTCTGATGCATTCAGACCACCACAACACGTGTCACTGCAGTGATCCAAATCCCTCTGTGGTGGTCCTGTGGGGGTCCTGACCATTGAAGGTTAAGGGGCAGTCATGGGCTGGAGGTTAGGGAACCAGCCTTGTGACTGGAGGGTTGCAGGTTTGATTCCCTGAACCAACAGTAATGATTGAAGTGCCCCTGAGCAACCCCCAAATCCTTGGGCACTGTGGGTGGGGCTGACCACCACTGCGGGCAAGTGTGCTCACTGCCCCCTAGTGTATGTGGGTGTTTCACTTCATGGAACGGCAGCATGAAACCATCCAAACTAGAATCTACACCATGTACCACCTTAAATACCACTATGTACCACCATTTAAGGTGGAACAAAATGCTAAGGTGACAGAATGTAACTGCTGTGCCATTTAAGGTGGAACAGAGATATTCAAACAAGAAGACAAGGGGTCAGAATGTAGCTGCTGCTCCATTTAAGGTGGAACAGAGATATTCAAACAAGAAGACAAGGCGCTAGAATGTAGCTACTGCTCCATTTAAGGTGGAACAGAGATATTCAAACAAGAAGATAAGGCGCCAGAATGTAGCTACTGCTCCTTTTAAGGTGGAACAGAGATATTCATACAAGAAGATAAGGGGCCAAAATGTAGCTACTGCCCCATTTAAGGTGGAACAGAGATATTCATACAAGAAGATAAGGGGCCATAATGTAGCTACTGCCCCATTTAAGGTGGAACAGAGATATTCAAACAAGAAGACAAGGCGCTAGAATGTAGCTACTGCTCCATTTAAGGTGGAACAGTAATATTCATACAAGAAGATGGGGGCCAGAATGTAGCTACTGCTCCATTTAAGGTGGAACAGAGATATTCAAACAAGAAGATAAGGCGCCAGAATGTAGCTACTGCTCCTTTTAAGGTGGAACAGAGATATTCATACAAGAAGATAAGGGGCCAGAATGTAGCTACTGCCCCATTTAAGGTGGAACAGAGATATTCATACAAGAAGATAAGGGGCCAGAATGTAGCTACTGCCCCATTTAAGGTGGAACAGAGATATTCATACAAGAAGGCAAGGCGCTAGAATGTAGCTACTGCTCCTTTTAAGGTGGAACAGAGATATTCATACAAGAAGACAAGGCGCCAGAATGTAGCTACTGCCCCATTTAAGGTGGAACAGAGATATTCATACAAGAAGATAAGGGACCAGAATGTGGCTACTGCTCCATTTAAGGTGGAACAGAGATATTCAAACAAGAAGACAAGATGCCAGAAGGTAGCTACTGCTCCATTTAAGGTGGAACAGAGATATTCATACAAGAAGACAAGGTGCTAGAATGTAGCTACTGCTCCATTTAAGGTGGAACAGAGATATTCATACAAGAAGATAAGGGGCCAGAATGTAGCTACTGCTCCATTTAAGGTGGAACAGAGATATTCATACAAGAAGATAAGGGGCCAGAATGTAGCTACTGCCCCATTTAAGGTGGAACAGAGATATTCAAACAAGAAGATAAGGGGCCAGAATGTAGCTACTGCTCCTTTTAAGGTGGAACAGAGATATTCAAGCCATCTACACTTAAGCACAAAGCATGCTCATCTCTAGGGAAAAAGTGAGCTGGCATTTTAATGCATGCCCTGTAGCAGTTTGCATATCGCCAAGTTTGGTTTAGGTGATGAGGCCCTAGTTCTCAAACAACCGGCAAACGGGCTTCAGTAGGAAAAAAGATGGACTACTGTCATTTCTGTTACTCAGGAAAACCACCCTCTCCATCATAACCTCAGTTATTTATATTGGTAATGCTCACCCAGGGAAGCCAGAACAGCCACGGCGATCACGATGAAGGCAAAGAACCCATAGAGAACCCTGACAGCCAGCTGGAGGGAATGGGTCTGCTGGCACTTCACACAGCCTCCTCGGGTCCTTCCTGTGGACACAAAGCTCACTCTCAGTACATGGCGCTCTATGGCAGTGATTCACGATCCTGCTCATGCACATTCGACTGTTCCTGCCGCTTTGCCCGGTTTGAGCTCGGGAAGGGCTTGTTAGTGAGTTGGTGAGGCCACGGTGCATGATGGGATGCAATACACCAGGGCTGTATTCGAAATGGCATACTACATACTAGGCAGGGGTCTAAATGTAACTGCATAATTTAAGGTGGAACAGAGATATTCAATCAGGAAGCTAAGGTTCCAGAATGTAACTGCTGTGCCATTTAAGGTGGGACTGAAAAATTCAAACAAGAACCTGAGGCACCTAAATGCAAGTGCTGCATCATTTAAGGTGGAACAGAAACATTCAAGTAAGAAGCTAAGGCCCTAGAAGGTGGAACAGAGATATCCATACAAGGAAGATAAGGGGCCAGAATCTAGCTGCTGTATCATTTAAGGTGGAACAGAGATATTCAAGCAAGAAGCTAAGGCCCTAGAATCTAGCTACTGCTCCATTTAAGGTGGAATAGAGATATTCAAACAAGAAGACAAGGGACCAGAATGTAACTGTTGCGCCATTTAAGGTGGAACAGAGATATTAAAATAAAATGCTCAGGTGCCAGAATGTAGCTACAGCTCCATTTAAGGTGGAACAGAGATATTAAAACAAAGAGCTAAGGTGCCAGAATGTAACTGTTGTGCCATTTAAGGTGGAACAGAGATAAAAAGCTAAGGCACTAGAATGTAGCTATTGCTATATTCAAGGTGGAACAGAGATATTCAAACAAGAAGATGCGGCCCCAGAATGTAGCTGTAGCCCCATTTAAGATGGAACAGAGATATTCAAGTAAGAAGCTAAGGCCCTACTGCTCCATTTAAGGTGGAATAGAGATATTCATACAAGAAGACAAGGGGCCAGAATGTAGCTACTGCTCCATTTAAGGTGGAACAGAAATATTCAAACAAGAAGCTAAGGTTCCAGAATGTAGCTACTGCTTCATTTAAGGTGGAACAGAGATATTCAAACAAGAAGCTAAGCTTCCAGAATGTAGCTACTGCTTCATTTAAGGTGGAACAGAAATATTCAGACAAGAAGCTAAGCTTCCAGAATGTAGCTACTGCTTCATTTAAGGTGGAACAGAGATATTCAAACAAGAAGCTAAGGTTCCAGAATGTAACTGCTGTGCCTTTTAAGGTGGGACTGAAAAATTCAAACAGGAACCTAAGGCATCTAAATGTCACTGCTACATCATTTAAGGTGGAACAGAAAAATGTATATAAGAAGCTAAGGCGCCAGAATGTAGCTGCTGCTCCATTTAAAGTGAAAATGTAAACGCTGGCCAAAAAAGGTGATTTCAGCTTCATCTACGATTGAAAGGCATGAAAAGGGATGAGGAGGTTGCTCTTGTTTCTGAAGGACAGGTTGGGAACCGAAGCAGAAAATGCAACTTCTAAGACCGAACTTCGGAAGTGTGGGCAATATATCCCTGTAGATTTCTTCGGTGGTCTCTGTCTTTTTCAAGACGTGTTGATTGCAGCTTTTAAGAATGTACAGAGTGCAGCACAGCAATATTCAAAACAGATGTAGGATGAGTTCACGTAAACAGCTCTGCAGTGTCAAATATATATTGACTCACTCACACACACAGTGCATTTCCCCACAAACACAAAGGAGTCTGTCTGAGGAAACCAAAACCATTTGCTTCCTGATTCTCATGCTCACACATTTGGTTTGACTGTGGTTTGTTTTGGTTTCTAAGTTCACACATTGTGCACATTGGCTCTCACACTGTTATCAGCGGAAGAGTTTATAAGGTAAATCATTTGTAATGGTTTGGGTTGGGAAAGGATGGTGATCTCATAGAGAAATGAGCTGCTCAAACCTCTAAAGGGAGGCATCTCTTCCTCTTCTCCAGTCAGGTCCTCCTCTGTAAATAGAGATCGCACATGAAGATAAATGAACCATGACTATAAATTTCATAGATGGAGTGCAGATTGACTAAATGACATTATATTGCAAAATCTCTGATGTCAGATTAACAGCTGAAGTGGTCATATAAATCCAGCTGGACATAAATGAACAGTCTAAGAGTGAACCCTGATGTTGCTGTGATATTGGGCATTACTGGTGCTGCTACGCATGTGGCCTTTTCTACCCAGACCTCACAAATGTGTTCTTAGGTGTTACTGCTAGATTTGAATGTGCTGGTATTGTAAAGGAGTTCAGACGGTTGTACTGGTATTTTAAGGCAGTTGCTCTGGTATTCTGGCTGGTTGCAAGTGTGTTGCTTTTTGGTTTCTGTGGCATTCTGGGTGGTAGCAGTGTGTTGCTTGTTGGGTTGTGTGGCATTCTGGCTGGTTGCAAGTGTGTTGCTTGTTGGGTTATGTGGCATTCTGGGTGGTAGCAGTGTGTTGCCTTTTGGTTTCTGTGGCATTCTTGGTTGGGGCAGTGTGTTGCTTGTTGGTTTCTGTGGCATTCTGGCTGGTTGCAAGTGTGTTTGTTGGTTTCTGTGGCATTCTGGGTGGTTGCAAGTGTGTTGCTTGTTGGTTTCTGTGGCATTCTAGGTGGTTGCAAGTGTGTCGCCTGTTGGGTTCTGTGGCATTCTAGGTGGTGGCATGTATGTTGCTTGTTGGTTTCTGTGGTATTCCGGCTCGTTGCAAGTGTGTTGCTTGTTGGTTTCTGTGGTATTCTGGGTGGTTGCAAGTGTGTCGCCTGTTGGGTTCTGTTGTATTCAGGATGGTTGCAAGGGTGTTGCCATTCTGGATGGTTACAGGATTGTTGTTGGGTGGTTGGTATTGCAGGTAGTGATGCTTGTTGGGTTCTATGGTATTCTGGGTGGTTGCACGTTTGTTGCTAGGTGGTTGCTCAGGTATTCTCGGTAGTTGGAAGAGGATTGCTATAGGGTTGTTATGGTACTCTGGGTGGTTGCAAATGTGTTGCCTTTTTGAATCAGTTGGTTGTAAGGCAGTTGCTAGGTGGTTGCTCCGGTATTCTAGGTAGTTGAAAGAGAATTGCTAAGGGGTTGCTATGCTATGATATTTTGGGTGGTTGCAAGTGTGTTGCTTGTTGGGTTGTGTGACTTTTTGGGTGATTGTAAGTGTGTTGCTTGTTGAGTTCAATAGTAGTCTAGATGGTTTCAATGTTGTTCTAGGTAATTAAAAGTGTATTGCTTGTTGGGTTGTATGGTATTCTGGGTGGTTGCATGGTTGTTGCTAGGTGGTTGCTCTGGTATTCTAGGTAGTTGAAAGAGAATTGCTATGGGGTTGCTATGATATTTTGGGTGGTTGCAAGTGTGTTGCTGGTTGGGTTGCGTGGCTTTTTGTTGTAAGGCAGTTGCAACTGTGGTTGCTTGGTTTCTAGAGTTGAAAGAGTTGCTAAGGGGTTGCTATGGGGTGGTTGCACGTTTGTTGCTAGGTAGTTGCTCTGGTATTCTAGGTAGTTGAAAGAGAATTGCTATAGGGTTGTTATGGTACTCTGGGTGGTTGCAAGTGTGTTGCCTTGTTGAGTCATTTGGTTGTAAGGCAGTTGCTAGGTGGTTGCTCTGGTATTCTAGGTAGTTGAAAGAGGATTGCTATAGGGTTGTTATGGTACTCTGGGTGTTTGCAAGTATGTTGCTTGTAGGTTCATTTGGTTGTAAGGCAGTTGCTAGGTGGTTGCAGTGGTATTCCAGATTGTTGCTAGGGTGCTTCTAAGTGATTCAGCTGTTACTTCAGGTGTTTCCTATGACATATGGCATATACTGGTGATAATTAACAGTGCACTTTAAATGTAGGTATTTTGGGAAAACTTGAGTGCGCTACAGTTTGGTTGTTTTTTAATTTTTTGGGCCAATGTTCCTAGCAACAGTTGCTGTGTATGCATTTGTTATGCATTCTTTCCCCATTCAACTTCTCCAACAAACTAAAAGCACTGGATTATCAATGGATCCCAATGTCGGCTTTAATGTTTTAAAACAGGCCAAATGTCTACGCCTCCATTTAACCTTTTATCCTTTTACCTATTAACCCTTTGAAAATCTATGGAATTCAAATGAGCAATATACAAGAAAACCATAAGGGAAGTGAGGCTCCTACCTTTGAAGAGCTGGTTCTCGTAGCCACCATAGCTCTCTGCAAAAGAGAGAGAGAGAAGGTGAGGAGAGCTGAGAAGTGCCATTGGAAATTATGGTCAATCGTATGAAACATAAACCCATCTAGGGGAGCGATACGCACACTCTATCACCGAGCCCATAAATCACAGCCCAGAAGACAAAATGTGGTAATCCCTCTTTGCCCATTATACCCTCCATGACACAAACCATTTGACTTGGGCTCGTTTGCAAGCGTGAGGTCATAGTTGGCACACGATGCATGCTATTACGATTCCGCTGAAATCAGAGAGAGGGGTATGTTTTTCAGAGTTTGTGTTTTTAGTTCCTCGGGATAATATACCACTTACAGTTTCTTTTTTTTTTTCAAGAAAATGCATGGGCTAACTGTCAGATGAAGAAACCCATGATACATAGAAATGGCACAGCGTGAGCTTGTTATACAAACACATTGTATGTTAGAACAATGTCAGGTTCTGGACTCTGCTGCTCTGACTGAACTGGGCCAAGGGACACTCAACAGATGCCAAAGAGGGGCCTTGTGGGGCTTGTTTGAGTGAAACAGCTCGCTATAGTCTTGCTGGTACCAAAATATATGGCTGCCTTCAGGGCTAATTAAAACTTCAGTGAGTTCTTTAGTTTTAGTAAGATTGGGACTTGTATTTGTGGATCTGTAGTAGTATCTGTATTTAGCATTGGGTTATCTACAAACAGGTGACGTTAAAAATATGATGATGTGGGACTTATTTGTACATGCCAGCCATAACTATCCATCTTCATATGTTATAGTATAGCTGCAGTGCCTAAATCACTCATTACAAAGAAACATGGTGGTGAGAGTTTGGTTGAGCTGGTCTACAGGGATATAAAGAAATAGTGAGATGGTTGGAGAAACATCCTTCACCGTCTTCGTCAATGTAGGGAGCTGTTTGGTCTGGCATGGTTTGGGCCCACTTGTCTGAAAGTCAGTTGTAACGGTCACTTTAAGGCACGGTGAAGAGCCGGAGCGAATAATGTAGAGTGTGGAGGAAAGCGCGGGAGAGAATGTGCGTGTGGTTAACTGTACTAGGTTGTAGCCTGGGTTCTCCAACTGGTGTTATCTGGGAACTTGTGACGAGTGAAGTCTCGGTGCTCTCATTGTTTATTAAACTGGCTCCGAAGCCCCTTCACGAACTGTTCGCTGCGTGTCTCTTCATGGAAGCTAAGTATCCACCTCTCTACGAGAGCACCCACCTAACACCATACTTCCATTCGTTACACAGTGCAAAGTTATGGCTGATCGGCCATCTTTATCCCATGATGAAATATTTCCCTCCTAGTGTGAGCCGTCTCTTCCCCAGCCAGTAAGCCCTAGGGGTCAATGAGTGGTTGTAATGTGAATGAAAAGGGTCGTATGACCTGAACGTCTCATCCCAGCTGAACACTAATGGAAGCACCTGTGGAAATGGAATGTGTGTGTACTGTTGTAAGTATACTGGCCCAACATGGGCGCCGCTTTACATCAGATAGTCTTGTGTTGTGTATTCTTGGTGTATGTTGATGTAGCCTTGCTGGTTTGGGAGTTTGCAATCAAATCCACTGAGGTAGCAGCCGAAAGGTGACTCAAAGCCCTCTTCAAAGCTCTTGTGACGGTGCATCACAGCTATAATGCAGCCTGGATTGCTAGTGTTCGGCTACATGCATGAGCAGCACTAGAAGGCCTTTTGGACTGGCTGCCTAAAGTATGCTACATCGTAGCTTCATGGTTGCTTGGACCAGTGGTGTTTAGCTGACTGGCCATCTGTGCTTCACCCCTCTGCAGCTAGGAACTTTCCCGGCCTCCTTCTGGACCACTCTATTTCTTGGAGACCTGGTCTGGTGGTGTTCAGCTACATGAAAGCTCTACCGCGTTGTGGCTAAATTACTTGTTACTTGTTTTATTGAGCAAACCAAATGAATTGAGTGTTTATCCATTTGGCCAACACAAGCTGTAAGAAGTCACACCACCATGTTGCTCCTGTCATGTACAGGTAGTATGTATGAAACATAAAACAGCCCTCTTCACCACATTATTAAAACACCACCTGGGTAAACGTCTTTGTAGGAATGGTGTTCCTCCCAGTACAGTTCCAGAGACTTGTGCAATCCATGCCAAGGCCCATTGATGGCAGCTCATTTGCTGATTATAATACTAATACTATTCTTATATAGTGCAGTGCGCTTACAGTTTTCAGTACACAGGAGTACACAAATGGAGTGACACAAGTGAGAGTTTAATAGAGGAGAAGTTTAGGCTTGAGGCAGGTTGTGTAAGGTGATACGTTTTCAGATTAGATCTGGACTGTGGTGGGAGACAACGCTCGCCATCAAAGTCATGGAGGCTTGATGGAGGAATGGTGAGTAGCCCAGCTATTTAGAGAGCCATAGAATTAATTCATTACCTAGCACTCTCATACCTGGAACCCCAAACAGTTGTTCCGCCTACAAATCCAAATCAGGATGGAGAAATGGGCAGATTCCAAAATCCTGTTTCAGAACAGCCTTTACTACCTTTTATCATGCCTCCAACATTTGCATACAACAACAAGAGAGCGACAGCAATGCAAATGTCCGACTATGTAGACAAATAGGAAACAGCTATTCTGAAGTTGCTTCCTAGTCACCTGCTTCTTAGTTGAATGTTCTGGTCCATTAGGTTAATATCCACAGAGCTAAAATCATAACCCAACCTTAATAACACATAAAGGATTGCTTTAGTCACCAAATTGGGTGGAATGGATGACGGTGGATGAGTAGGGAACCTACAAATTGACTAGCATTTAGAGGGCTGACCTGCGGTTAGCTGATAGACGAGTCGTGATGTCACATGGCCTTGTTAAGCCAATTAAATGCAAGGCATTTCTTTTGATACAGACGTGGGTCAACGGCACACATAGTATTCTTAATAGTTCATCCTGAAAAGAGGACGTCCGCCCAGGTACTGCACTGGACAGGCTGCAGAACATACCTGGGATACCATTTAAGGTGGAGCAGAAAATCAGCTGAACAAGCTGGCGAATAGCTTGCTTCAACAGCCACAGCTTCCTGTCCAACTTCAATTCAGAGTCCACACATTTCCCTCGGGACAGTTTCTCCAACCTGGTTTACCCATGAACAGACTGAAGAGAGGAGCACTTCCACCTTTATTAGCATCACACCCCCAACAGCAGCCTGTAAGTAGCAGCCATGCTGTGTGATTGTATCCGTGTCTGCCTGTTTAAGGAGATCACCCCAAACTGGGAGTTCCATAGTGAGGGAACAACTTTAATCAACTGTGTGATGACGTCCAGATAGAAACCCGTTAGCTAGTATAGGTAACATTAGCTACTAGCAAGCTCCAAGCTAACTAGAATTAGCATAGCTAGCTAAAGAGGAAGAGGGCCAAGACTATTAACATGGAGGCTCATTTTATTTTGCCTGTTTGCACATGTTGTGTCTGTTTGATCATTGTGGTGTCACACTTTAAACCAGCCAATCAGAGCAGAGCTCATCAAATTATTCATGGACTCAACAAAAAATGAACTCAGCTTGTTTCACTGTAGGGCCAAATCACAGGGTGTTAAAAGGGCATGTAAAACTGCATCTGGTCATTGTTCACCCTGACCAAAGTCACACCACCCTCCATGTAGAACATCAGGGAACAGTTTGAATACTGAATAAATGTCTTTGGCACCTTTAAATGTTCGTTATGGAGGAATTTAACATGATCAAAGCCAGGCTCGGCAATCACAATCTGAAAAGTGTTGGAGTAACATCAATACAAGGAACCGTCGAGCATTTTTAGACCCTTGCTTCAGCTCTGGCCCAATCTCTCCTCTTTTAAACAGGTTCCAAGTCAATGAGTTTTCTGTTCTTCTGCTAAGTAGAGGAAAACACACGCTGAAATTACTGTCTGTGGTAATCAACCACACAATACAGGCACAGAAGATGGAGATGAGGGTGGGAACAATACGAGAGTGTTCCTTTAAGTCTGCTGGCCCTAGTTCACCTTCCACTGAATTAAATTCAGCTGATAGGGCTGTAATTTTCCAGCCCTGGTGTTTGTGTGCTGTGGAGCAGTCGGATGGAGTGCAGGAAAGCTGTTTAGGCCGGTCCTCCAGAACTAAGGCTTATTGGAGCCAAAGTGCTAGTGCTGCAGGAAAACAGCTAAAGGGACCTGCTGGAATGCCCGGAGCCTGCACTTTTTTTTTTTTTTCCCCAGACAGGCACGGCTATGCAGGTGCCTCGGAGCCTAACCTGGGCAGGGCACGGAACTGCTGTTAACACTGCTGGCTTCGCCGAGGAAAAGGAGGCCTGGGCGGCCGCCATCCCCTCCGAAAACATGCCCCAGACGTACTTTCAAAACCCAGCACGGCTGGATTAACAGAAACAGCCTTCAAAAGTATCAAAACTAGTAAAAGTGGCAGGATGTTTGGTTTGATGGAGGAGACATCCAGCGAACTGCAGGAAATGGAAAGTTCTTTTTCGAGAAGGTTTGCTGAGGTCGGAGAACATGAGGTGTGTTTGCGGAGGAGAAGGGTTGAGTCAGTGAGAAACTGAATATGAGAGCCATTGGTGCTCGGATGTAAGACTTAAACATGGTGCAGCAATAAAACTCATCTTAATGGATGAAGTAACAACATAGGGGACGATACTCCATGACGGACAGTCGTAACCTGATGAAGTAAACAGTTTACTCCTCAAATAAACAGACTCTGGTGATGATTAGAGATGGACTCACTTTGCTTGGGGTTTGGGGTTTGTACTGTGCTAGAATGGCCCAGTGCTACCCCAGGACATACAACACTGACCTCCTAAAGGAGGTTCTACTGGCTGGTTGTGAGACACCGTATAGGACGATGTATGTAAATGGCTTCCAAAAATGTCTGGTTCCATTGACTTACATTAAAAGTGGAGCATGTTTTGACTATTTCCATTTTGGAAATATATCAGCAGTGATTAACACCAATCAGCCGCTACATTAAAACTACACTGTCCATCTTATCAGCTCCACTGACCATATAGGACACTCTGTAGTTCAACAGGTACAGACTGTAGTCCATCTGTCTCTATGTATGCTGTATTACCCTGTTCTTCAATGGTCAGGACCCCCACAGGACCACCACAGAGCAGGTATTATGTGGGTGGTGGATCATTCTCAGCACTGCAGTGACACTGATGTGGTGGTGGTGTGTCAGTGTGTGTTGTGCTGGTGTGCCACAAACCAAAAGTATCCAGCCAACAGCCACCCATGGGCAGTGTCCTGTGGGCAGCATCCTGTGGGCACTGATGAAGGACTAGAGGTTGAACAACTCTGCACTGTGCAGCAGCAGATGAGCTATCGTCACTGACTGTCCATCTACAAGGTGGACCAGCAAGGTAGGAGTGTCTAATAGAGTGGACAGTGAGTGGACACAGTGTCTAAACACTCCAGCAGCACTGCTGTGTCTGATCTGGTATTTAAGTACTACAAGGCACTACTCACCTAAGATTTTCACTCACCTGCAATAATGAACAAGAATAAACTAACTTGCTAGGAATTGTGGGTAACGCCCCGTATTCTCTTATCACTTGTCTCTTTACTAAAATAAGTACACTAGAATTTTCAACCAGACGGTACAAACGAATTGTATGGAGTAAATGACAGCAACTAACTGCGAGAAAATAAGTTCAATCATCATAAAAAAAGAACAGCTGCACCCAGATGGAGGTGTGGGAGTGTTGTGCTGTTGGGAAGGAGGATAAAGGTGACCAGGAACAATAACTGATGATAAATGTAGACTGATATGATCAATATTTATTGAGCTACACATACAGAAGTCTGTCTCTCAGTTTGCTAATGCTACATGCCAGACGTCTCGCTGTAGAGATTCCTAATGGTGTCCTGTGATAATCCATCCCATGCAGCTTGAATATCCCCACACAGTTCCTGCAGATGGTGCGGTAGGGGTGGAGGTGGAGGGACACCACACCTTCTGGACGTGTGACAACAAACTGTTCATCTTGGTGCTGACCACGGTGCCTCCACACACGGATTCGTTGGTCGTCTCCACCAAGACCAAAGCAGGACTTTCTTGCCTGTCGGTTGATTCTTTCTGGGTGCACTCCTTAGCAACTTGTCTGTTGATGATGAGCGTATGTACTACTTGATCATTCATGTACTACTAACACTGCACTACCCAGTAGCCAAGCACGGACTAGCACAGGGAGCCCCTGTGCACATCTTCAAGCTAACCCAAACTGGTTATTTACAGGTCTAAAGCCTCTCCAACTGCAGTGGCTGCATGAAGTAGCAAGAAGCTACAATGGGTGTTCTAATACAGTCACATAGGTACGCCTTTAATTAAAGAGGAGTTATACAATGACGTACACCAAAATAACGTTCTTTATCAACAGCCTGGAGTTTAACGCCAAAGCATGCCAAAAATATAAAGGATAATTAAAAATAATAATAAATAAATAAATAGATAAATAGATAAATATCTCTATCTGTATATATATATATACAAAATATCTCCTCATCTATTTATTAGCTAAACCGTGGCTTCAGACAGCAAAGTCTCCAAAAACCTCCGCAGTTTCATTCTCAGGTGGAGGAAAGCAAAGAAGGACATTTGTCTCCTTGACCAGATGGTTTCTAGCACATGGCCAATTTTCCGAGACGGAGAGCTGCACAGACACCACAGCTAGGACATTACTGAGGGGTGTGAGGTTGTTGTGCGCCAGACGCGGCCCTGTTCGGAACAGTGCATAACTACATCCATATGAGACATTTTATTATGCAGACATGTAAATAAAAGCTTTTTGGAGTTATGGAAAATGCAGATAAATGCTTGGCAGTCCACCAGCTCGCTAACAGCCGTTACTTCAACACCAGAAATCTTTGGTGATCGTGAGGAGGGTGTTATTTTGGTCAGTGTTTTGACAACCATGGACCCACACACATCCTTAATTGGCTTGACTGTGCCACATCTCACGTTATAGCTGGCTGGCTTTCTACCCGTTTCTGAATGAGCGATAATAAAAGGCTTCCCCTCTGGATTCATTGTGGTTCATAGTTTCTGGATTAGCTAAGCGGTTAAGGCCCACAACAAACAACTGTAACCTGGCACAGTCCGATGCAAAGCATCAACCCTCAGCGTGTTTTCATCATCAGATCCAGAGCTGTTGGGAAGTGATCCTGAGCTGAGTGTTTCAATCAATAACAGTGTACATGTGTTATATTCTTATGGGAAGCTAATATTGGAATACAATACAAGCCTTGGGTCAGCCATGGGCTGTTATTTTGAACTCTGGATAACACAGTACAGGAATGTAAGACCAGTCAGATAAACTTTGTGGCGTCTCAGCTTAACATTTCCAGAGGTTCCTCCTAACGTGTGCAGACCTGGATACGGACAGTTAATAAGGGATTTGCATTATCTGGTGCAGAAAGCAAGCATTTTGCAATGATCATCTTGCTTCAGGAACAGAACAGTGTTTTATAAATCCTCTGCTCTAATATACTCCTCATCAAAAATGATGATGTCTGTCTCTCAGTATGGTGTCCGGCCGCCATGTTTGCTAACACACCATGCCAGACGTCTCGGTATGGAGCTGTAGAGGTTCCTAATGGTGTCCTGTGATAATCCATCCCATGCAGCTTGAATATTCTCAAACAGGTCATGCAGGTGGTGCGGTAGGGGTGGAGGTGGAGTGACACCAGACCTTCTGGACATGTGATGCGTGATAACAAACCCCTTATGTTGGCGCTGACCACGGTGCCTCCATACACGGATTCGTTGGGCGTCTCCACCAAGACTAAAGCGGGACTCGTCACTGAAGATGACCCGCTGCCATTCTGAGCCACTCCATGACAGTCTGGCACGACACCATTACAGTCAAGGTTGATGTGGGGTTAAGGTAGGGTTGCCACCTTTCAGAAATGAAAATAAAGGACGAGGGTTGGGGGTGGTGGGCGTGGCCATGTGTGTCTCACATGTGTTCGAAATACAAAACAAATGACGTCCCATTTTTTAGCTAAGTCCAGGGGCGGGGTGGGGTGGGGACGGGTTTTTGGGTGTTTGGGGGAAAGTGTGATAAATCATATATGTGTGTGTGTGTGTGTATGTATCGGACATTGACGGAAATACGGAATAAATAACGGAAATTAACCGATATAGGACGCAACATTTATTTGTCAAATAAAGGACGATTCCATATTTTACGGGATGGGTGGCAACCCTAGGTTAAGGGCAGTCATTTCTGTTGGTTGTTTCCTTCTGGGTGTAACTGTTTGTGCAACTACTCTTTTGACAAGTGGCCGTCTGCAGAAGCTAAACTGCTGTAGGCTGAGTAGACAATCAGATCATAACATGTTCGTGGCTGTGACATCACACCTATGATCATCAGTTCAAAAACAACATGTAAAAAAAACGTATGTCTTGCATTTATTTACGCAGTTGGAACTCTGCTAGTGCATGCAAGCAAAAGAAATAGTTGTGGTTTTCCATATGGGCTCTTTAAATCGTATTTTATTACGCAGCATTGTTGGTGTTGGGTCCAGTCAGTTGTGGCAGCCATTACATTTTAACACAAATTCCAGAAGCACGCAACGAGGCCTCACTGAAACTGACAAAGACAAGTGCCTCCCTCCCT
The DNA here is from genome assembly GCA_024036415.1 of Prochilodus magdalenae. Classification (NCBI taxonomy): domain Eukaryota; kingdom Metazoa; phylum Chordata; class Actinopteri; order Characiformes; family Prochilodontidae; genus Prochilodus; species Prochilodus magdalenae. Next base: position 263,025 of record JAMWET010005072.1, on the reverse strand, counting down.
TCTAGCCGACAAGCATCTCTTCCAGATGTACTTTAAAAGGGAAAGCAGGGTCCTGTTCACAGCCATGAAATGCAAGGAACCTACTGATGCAGATACACCTAGATGGGCTCAAAGAAAGAGGTGACTGAAGGAATTTCTGTGTTGTGGTCTAGGGTTCCAATAAAAGGATGGAGCTAAGACTGTAGTAGCATGCCTTGTCTTTCCTATAACACAGGCTACTTTAACATGCATTGAGGTTCAACTCAAACGGATTCCATTGTCCAGCTATTCTATATGTAGTCGAGCAGTCAAAACATGATTGATGTCCAAATGTTGTCTGTTTAATACTGGATGAGGCCAACAGTGCAAACGCACACTTGAAGTCAATAGTCACCCAAATCTTTTCTGTAAATACATCCTCAAAACTTCCCTCAACCCTTTGAAACTGCATCCAGGTCGTCATTAGGGGATTCCATAGCTCGCCTTTTCAGGAGGGCCGTCCTGTTAAGCTTGCATGGTCTGAGCAGAGTCCCTGAGGTGTGCATGGGCACAACACCACAACCATACCCACCCCCATCCTGGGTTTTCAGCTATATGCAGATGCCTTTAGTAGGCCAACCCGAGCAAAAAGAGAGTAGGGCTGTGCTTGTTTCCCATCGGACTACTTCTGATAACAGTGAATGGGGGTGGAGTAGCCAACGACAGGTCCCCACGAGAGGCAAGATTATGGGAGCCTTGGTGACTTTGGCATGCAGGTTACATCAGACAGTATGTGTCATTCTGAGAGCAGTTGTTCTCTGCCTGAGGTTTAAACTTAATGAAATACAACAACCGCCTGGACATGCGACACGCACCACCCAACCGTTCATCCTGGCACTGACCATGGTGCATTAACACACAGACTCGTTTGCCATCTCCACCAAGACAAAATCAGGACAACAGATGATCCGCTGCCATTCCGCCACAACACCATAGCAGTCTTTGGCGATGTTGGCGTGGTGTTAAGGTCAGTCATTATAGCGACCTGTGTGCATGTAGTCCTGCGTCATGCAGCCGTCTGCTAACTCAACATGACAGACGTCTCAGTCTGTAGAGGTTCCTAATGGTGTCCTGTGATAATCCATCCCATGCAGCTTGAATATTCTCACTGCAGATGGTGCGGTAGGGGTGGAGGTGGAGTGACAACAGGCCTTCTGGATGTGTGACAACAAACCGTTCATCTTGGTGCTGACCACGGTGCCTCCACACACGGATTCGTGGTCAGCTCCACCAAGACAAAAGCAGGACTCATGACTGGGAAGCAGTCTTTGGCGACGTTGACGTGGTGTTAAGGTCAGTCATTACAGCGGTCTGTATGCATGTAGTCCTGCGTCGTGCAGCCGTCTGCCCATAGTGCTGGCACTAACAGGGTGTCTCATGGGCTGCTCGCTGAATATCCACACTTGTGGGTGTTGGGTCAGTCAGGTATGGCGATAAGGCCTGTCCTTGTTTACGTCACAGGTGTAGCGGAGTGTGAAACTCGAAACATTGGCATCTCTCACAATGTCAAACCTACGCACCAAGTTTCATTCCTCCCGGTGAATTCCTTCAAGGTACAACTATTTGTGCAACTACTGTTTTGATCATGAGTGTATTTCAACAGGACCTCAGCGAAGCTTCATAGGGTGTTTACAGGTAACACGACTCTTAACGTCAGCAACGAAAGCATGTCGTATATCTTCTGGAAAAACACATTCAAAGTCAGCCCTAATAAAGTCCAACTGCTCATGTTTACATCATCTTGGGAACATTTGGTCCCCATAAACAGCTGCATGGACATGCGTTCCCCCGGATTCATGCCAAAGCTCCACACGGCACATACACAGTGTTCCTGTTTTTTAAGGTACGTTCTGACAAACGCAAACAAGTCTGACACGGTCAAAGACTGCGTCTCTCAGTACCACGGCCTAACCACAGTCTGCTCAGCATGCATCTGCAGCCGCAGTACAGCACCTGCCGCCCACTCTGAGAAACACACATGAGGAATGTATTAGCGGGAGAGCGGACCCTTTCCCTGACCCAGGGAAAAGGCCCTCCTACCACACCCCCCAACCACCTCCCAACCACCCCCATAAATACTTAAACACCTCACTGATGCTTCACCCATACGCTTCACCCTTCAAAGGACTCACTCAGTGAGTGTAGTTCCTAATAACACCTCACGTGATGTTAAGAGAAACCAAAGTCTCGGATTTTAGGCTATCATTAGCGTTAATGTAAGAACCCTTTAAAATCCCACATGGAATGAAAAGAAATGTTCCAATGTTCCAAAGAAATGCCATATGAAGAAAAATGCCTATGTTTTTATCATACATACAACATAAGCGCAATATACACTGCAGATGTCCTGTACAGAGCACAAATACATGCACATATAGTGCAAAATCTATGCATTAGGTGCGAGCCTTTGTGAGGTTTCTTAAAATATTGGTACAGCAAGTCAGGAAGTCAGTTTACATATTTTGCCAAAATTCCAAACAAAAACTATAGACATCTATATGTCCTCATATGCTAATAAATGTGAAATATGTGAATACCCACAATGCCTGAGCAGTGAAATTGTAAACATCCCTGTGTGTGTGTGTGTGCGTGTATGTGTGTGTGTCTGTCTGTTTGTGTGTGTGTGAGCACAGAAATATCAAGTGTCCCATACAGAATAAATCCATATATACATATAAATATATGCACGCATATCCGTATGAGCAATATACATACACACACACACACACACACACACACTATATCTAGGCATAGATGTTGGCAATATCCCATATGCACATACATTTTCTCATGTACAAATATGTGTAATACATGTATCAGCACAAACACTGCAAATATGCCATACAGAATAAAAAATATATATATTTAGATGAATTTATTTTAATATGAGTGCAGTATGTCCTTTTTTGTGTTGCCTTAGCACAAATACCTCACATATATTTGTATCCCATAGGGTGTGTGCGTGCGTGTGTGTGTTGGAGTGAGTGAGTGTGTGTGTGTGTGTGTGTTGGAGTGAGTGTGCACGTGTGTGTGTGCGTGCGTGTGTCTATGGTGTGTGTGCGTGTGTGTCTATTGTGTGTCTATGGTGTGTGTGTGTGTGTGTCTGTGTGGGTGTGCGTGTTGGAGTGAGTGAGAGTGTGTGTGTGTGTGTTGGTGTGAGTGAGAGTGTGTGTGTGTGTGTGTGTTGGAGTGAGTGAGAGTGTGTGTGTATGTGTGTGTGTGCACGTGTGTGTGTGTGTGTGTGTGTGTGTGTGTGCACATGTGTGTGTGTGTGTGTGTGTGTGTGTGTTGGTGTGAGTGAGAGTGTGTGTGTGTGTGTGTGTGTGTGTGTGTGTTGGAGTGAGTGAGAGTGTGTGTGTGTGTGTGTGTGTGTGTGTGTGTGAGTGAGAGTGTGTGTGTATGTGTGTGTGCACGTGTGTGTGTGCACGTGTGTGTGTGTGTGTGTGTGTGTGTGTGCACATGTGTGTGTGTGTGAGTGTGCACGTGTGTGTGTGTGTGTGTGCGTTGGTTCACATTTAAAATAGATGTCCAGTACATATATAAACACATGTGATGCAGTGAAACTACAAACATCACAGTTAAAAGAGGTACACATATATACATTAAGTTTACATACACATATTTCCCTATAGGTGAAATGCATGATGTCTAGACAATAGAGGTAACCCATATGCATACACTGCATATTTACTACAATCCAAATATACCTGCAACACTGTTCAATGTATGTGATGTCTGAGAAACAGAAATAAGCCCCATCAACAGCAAGTAAACAGTGTCTTCCATCCAACCTCCGCACATCCTGGTTTCCCCACACTGTTGAGTGGTGTGGTCTTTAAAGCAAGCTGTCCACGAGTTTCTCTGAATGTGAGCGGACTTTTAAACGTCCTTCCTGGGGTCATAAGCAAGACATGCTGATGAAAAGAGGATCAACGGAGAGAACGTACCTTTCATTCTGACTGTGTGGAGATCAGGTTGTCTCGTGGATACAGGCGCAGGTTCTTCGCCGTCTGTCTGGGAATCTGACTGCAGAAGTGCCCTCGATTAGAATCCGCCTTTAAACTTCAGCATTCTTGTTTTTGTTTACATCAAGGCTTGTTTATATCAAGATCAGCGTGTAGAGCATTCAAAGCTGGAAACGCTACTCTGCCTGATTTAAATCAGCTAACAGAAGAAAAGCTGCACCACATGTTCGAGTCAGGGTGCCTGGAGCGCAGCGCCTATCACATTCTGTTTCTCCCTTCAGAGGAAAGAGAGACTAGTAACCATGTGCAGTCTGGAGGGAGGCATAACAGGGAGAGGGAGTGTGTTTCACTGTGGGAGACAGCATGGGGAAAGAGGGAGGAGAGAGAGAGAGAGAGAGAGAGAGAGAGAGAGAGAGAGAGAGAGAGAGAGAGAGAGAGAGAGAGACCCATGCCCCGGCCTAATTGCTAACAAATGTCTGGCCAGGGAAGGACAGGCACCTTTATCTTCCATGCACTGGTCAAAGACAAATTTATAGAATTTCAGCTCACTTTGATCCATGGCGTTTGCCATCTGGCATTTTTGCAACGTTCCACAAGTCAGTGTCCAAAAATGAATAACTGACGCACAGTGGTGTGCTTGTAGAGCGAGAGCACACTGAAAGGTATAGTAAAGGATGAGCTATTGAAATGAATAAATACAAACAGATGAAATTAACCCTTTATACCCAAACGGTCCGTGCACATACGGGTACATGCATTTTACTAGTTCAGCCTAGTGCTCGTCAGTGTGGGCAGAAACAGCAGAGAGCTCAGAACTTGGGCTGGAGTTGTGGACAGTGGGGAATTGTGGGGAATTCTACTGGAATGATTCAGTCTCAGGTGTCATTCAGAGTGTTTCGGTGTCCATTTAAAACATAAAGCCCCTGCTTTCTTTACAGTGGTGGTGATGGGAATGTTCCAGAAGGAGGTGTGGGAGTGCGGTGGTGTTGGGTAGGAAGATAAAGGTGACCAGGATCAATAACTGATGGTACATTTAGACTGATATGATCAATATTTATTGAGCTACACCTACAGAAGTCTGTCTTTCAGTATGGCGTCGAGTCACCGTGTTTGCTAACCCAACACGCCAGACGTCTCGGCATGGAGCGGTAGAGGTTCCTAATGGTGTCCTGTGATAATCCATCCTATGCAGCTTGAATATCCTCACACAGTTCCTGCAGATGGTGCGGTAGGGGTGGAGGTGGAGTGACATCAGGTCTTCTGGACACGTGACAACAAGCCGTTTATCTTGGTGCTGACCACGGTGCCTCCACACACGGATTCGTTGGGCGTCTCCACCAAGACAAAAGCGGGACTCGTCACTGAAGATGACCCGCTACCATTCAGAGTCACTCCATGACAGTGTGGTACAACACCACTGCAGTCTTTGGTGATGGTGACGTGGTGTTAAGGACAGTCATTGTAACAGTCTGTGTGCATGTAGTCCTGCATCGTACAGCCGTCTGCCAGCAGTAAAGCCCGTCCTAGTTTACTCGCTTGCATGCACGGCTGAGCCTGAAACTTCATTTGCATGTCTCACAATGTCGAACCCACTCACCAAGTTTCATTACTGACATCAGGCTGAACCATTTATGTAACCCCCGTCTGTGACGTAGCTTTAGATGTCTGCTTCCCATCACCACCAATGTGAACATCTCTGACTTGGTAAGTTTCTCTAGAACAGGGAATGTCACACCAAAGCTACTCAGAGTGACTTTGTTTTACATCTTAATGATTTAACCATGCAGGTACTTTGAAACATTGTTCCCTTCTAAGCTAGAATGCCGAACCTCCTTTGAGGAACAGAGACTGGACAGAGAGATAAGGAACATGGGCGAGATGGGCTGGAAAAGAAGGAAACTCCATTTGGTTTCATAGCAGTTACTTAATAATTAATCTTAACATTAATAGCTTAAGAGTAAGTCAGGGATTCATTCAGTCTAGCGTTAGCCTCATCATTCACAGCACAGATGATCAAGACTTTAGTTGCCTATTAAAGATTAGATATATAATATTTAATAGGCTTATATATTAATAATTATTATTTAATATTCTTATTATAGATAGATAGATAGATAGATAGATAGATAGATAGATAGATAGATAGATAAAACAGGACCTCCTTTGATCTGTGTTTTCTGCATGTAAAGAATTTACAGCTCCTGTACACGGGTTTTTGGACCACTGCTACCGATGCTAGCTCTGGGTTAACTGACAGAGCCCACAATGAACATGGATCTCCGTGGGTCTGTGTGGGTTTCCTCCCACAGTCTACAGACATGTATATGTCTGCCCTGCAGTAGGCTGGTGGCCTGACCAGGGTGTTTCTTCCCCCCACCCAATAAGCACTGGGACAGCCTCCGGCACTCTCTGTGACCCAGAAGGAGAAGCAGATTAGAAGACGAACGAATGTCTTGGCTGCTGTGGCAGGGCCATGTTTCAGCAACCCACAGTGCCATACAATAGACTTAATTGGCTGATTTTACCACATTATAAAAGGAATCGAGAAGATATCACATCACTAGCAACCCGAATACCCGGGAAGGTTCCGAGAACTAATGTTACCTACAATATAGGAGGTTTTAATCTAATGTCCAAGAGTGTTTTGTAGATGTTTGTGTCAGATCATGTTCATATAGGGTTACATGTTAACCCATAAGAGCCCACAGTGACGTATGAGTCACAAGCCTTTTAAAAGTCTGTAAAGTTCTTTACACAGATTTATCTTATTTCAAAGGATTGTTTTTGTTCCTATAAGTTTCGACCCATTTGAGAGGTCTAATGATCTGATAACGTGTTCTATATTACATATACACGTATTCTATACTACATATACCCATATTCTATACTACATATACCCATATTCTATACTACACATATACCTGTATTCTATACTACACATATACCCGTATTCTATACTACACATATACCCGCATTCTATACTACACATATACCTGTATTCTATACTACACATATACCCGTATTCTATACTACACATATACCCGTATTCTATACTTCACATATACACGTATTCTATACTACACATAATATATATATATATATATATATATATATATATATATATATATATATATATATATATATATATATATATATATATATATATCACTTGATAATAAATGAAGAATTTATTCTCAGCACAACATTCGAAAATACTTAATAATTTAAATAGATATTGCTCAGATATTTTGAAGATATTGCAGTTATGATCTCATACCAGAGGTGGTACAGAGTGCATGAATTAAGAGATGTTGGCAGCAGTTGGCGGATGTATACAGGTAATATATAGGTGATGAGGCAAATATTGCACAATAATTGAGTTACGTTAAATATATAGATAGATATGGACCCCTATGGTGTAATACAGTAGTGAGCCTCTGACGCTCTGCTTGAGGAGGTTGTAGAGCCTAATAGCAGTATGGAGAAAAGAGCTGCGGTATCTCTTCTTACCACACCACAGGTGGAGGAACCTGTCCCTGAAAGGTGCTGGTCAGTGCAGCCACTGTCTCTTGTAGTGGGTGAGAGGTATGTATGTTACTGAGGGCTGAGAAGAACATGCTGGGAACCCAAAGGGATCTTCTTCCCACTGGAAACATTAATAGGGGATTACACTGCATATTCCCAGAACATTATTCACCTTTTTTAGATCCTTCGCATTCACTCAAGCAGCTTCATCAGGAGCCTCTTGGGATTCTTCTCCAGCAGGCTGTTTTTTTTATACCTAATTTCCCCTCAGTTAGTCGTGGCCAATTCTCACCCACCTGGGGGACCGAAGGCGAGCATGTGCTTCCTCAGAAACATGTGCATCTTTTCAAACTGCTGCTAACTCGACGAACACTAACTGTCAGTTCTCTCCACCAGCAGATGTTTGTGTTGGCTAGCGTTGTTCTGAGTAATAGGGGAGACAGTAGTTTTCACCTACCCAGAGATAGCAACACCAGCACCAATGTTCCTAGACCCCTGGATGGCTGTGGAACATGAAACATGGTTCAGGAGAGGAGGTAGGCCCTCAATAGCCCAATAACTCATACGGCACCAACACTGCACCACTACCCCTCTACATAGTCCCACAACACTGTACAACCTAGCACAACATACAGTATATACTCTATATACATCTTCAGTCTATCGGCCCCACCTACTAACATGTTCACAATCGCTTCTACTACATGGCTGGTGTTCCCCCAGTGGTCTGTTTTTTGGTCTGTTTTACGAGTCACTGTTGTCAGTCGACTTGAAGGGTCTTCAACTGATGATTCGACTCGTCGACTTCTAGAGGGCAGCCCTAAACGCAATCCATTCTAGATTGGTGGCAACTGGCTATGAAAGACCACAAGGAGATCACAGTGTTGCTAAAGCTGTGTGTTTGGGATGATCCCCATCAGGCCTGTGATTGTTGAGGAATGTAGAGGAGAATTTGGTGAAAAACATTGTCCTATCAATGGACACTGGAATATTCACTGGATTTACACATGAAGATGAACTTACTTGGTGCCAGGGCTTTACAGCCTATAACCTATAAAAGACATCAGTCATTTCTTCACGTCAGCTTTATCTCTGATACGGGGTTTAATCCTGTGGTGAATGGTAAATGGGGTCAAATCAGGAGAGCACACAACGTTCTGCGGTCCATGTGGAAGCTCTCCGGGCCGTGACAGGGGCAGATTCCATTGAGGAAGAGCATGTTCGGAGGGAGGGAAGGGAAGTGCTTGTTTGTTTTGATTTTATTTCTTTTCCTCCAGTAAGTTCACTTGGTCCTCACCTTGGACTCAGACCCCTCCTCTGCATTCCCCTCCTCGGAGGCCTGTAGGGTGTCCTTAGCCAAAAGTGAAGCGAAAGAGTAAACCAAAACAGGAAAGCATGTCCGACAAGACATGACGCGGATGGAGAGTGCGTTTAATGGTTTTGCACAAATAGCTAGGGTTGGAAGCGGTCCTCGGAGCCCATGACAGAATGATAAACTCTGCAAGATGTTCTTGGAGTAATTTGGAGCGTGTTCTGAGAGCAGAAATATTTGCTGATTTATTCCAGACTGTTTTCTGAAGCGCTAGGAATCCCATTCAGTGGAGAAATCACTTCGGGTTATGCTCACAGGAAACAAGCAAGAAACTCGCTGCAGTTGTGCTCACAGGGGCTTAAATATAGCTACATAAAGTATAACAGCAAAATACACTGGATAGCTTTAAAGGGTTGATTGTGTGTATTGATTGTATGTATGTACAGTGAGGAAAATAAGTATTTGAACACCCTGCGACTTTGCAAGTTCTCCCACTTAGAAATCATGGAGGGGTCTGAAATTTTCATCTTAGGTGCATGTCCACTGTGAGAGACATAATCTAAAAAAAGATCAACAGTTGGAGCAATTATTAGAAAATGGGAGGAGCTAAACATGTCTGTCAATCTCCCTCGGACTGGGGCTCCACGCAAGATCTCACCTCGTGGCGTATCAATGATCCTAAGAAAGGTGAGGAATCAGCCCAGAACTACACGGGAGGAGCTGGTCAGTGACCTGAAGAGAGCTGGCACCACTGTTTCCAAGGTTACTGTGGATAATACACTAAGACATCATAGTTTAAAGTCATGCATGGAAGGTTCCCCTGCTTAAATCAGCACACGTCCAGGCCCGTCTTAAGTTTGCCCATGACCATTTGGATGATCCAGAGTCATGGGAGAAAGTTCTGTGGTCAGATGGTCTTAATTCCACTCGCTGTGTTTGGAGGACGAAGAATGATGAGTACCATCCCAAAAACACCATCCCTACTGTGAAGCATGGGGGTGGAAGCATCATGCTGTGGGGGTGTTTTTCTGCACATGGGACAGGACGACTGCACTGTGTTAAGGAGAGGATGACCGGGGCCATGTATTGCGAGATTTTGGGGAACAACCTCCTTCCCTCAGTTAGAGCACTGAAGATGGGTCGTGGCTGGGTCTTCCAACATGACAATGACCCAAAGCACACAGCCAGGATAACCAAGGAGTGGCTCCGGTTCTCTTATTTTCTTATTTTCCTCACTGTATGTATGTATGTATGTGTTCTACATCTAAGGTTTATGATCAAGACATCTAACGACTGCATCTACAGACATGCCCTAAAGACATGCTCATCTCTCAAGAAGATTCCACAATTGTGTCTTTAGAAGTGTGTTAAGGTATCTGAGCAGCTGGAGGTCACCTTGCATGTTTAAGGTGGTAGTAACTTCAGGTTCATGCAGATGGCACTGCACGAGGAGGATGGAGCAATAAACACCTGTGGGGTGTGAGTGACGGGATCCATAGATTGGGAAGAGGTGCTACAGTGCAGGGAATGTCTCAGTCCATGTGTGGAAAACGCTCCAGAGCAGATGTTAATGATTGGCTAAAAGGAGTGACTGCGTTTGGGCGTGGCCAAAGACCATAGTGTGCAGGAAGTAGCTGAATCTGCAGGTGTATGGAAGCGTACATACAGGTCTACCAGCAGTGGCTAAAATGTCAGTCTACAGGGAATTCTCCTCGGACCTCCAAATCTGGCCCAACTACACAATTCTTTGATGCTAAAGTGTCTGACTGTTGTCGTGGCCTACATCCAGAAACTTGTCCATGCCAAATCCAGTCACAGCTGTTATTTATGCTTTATGCTGTTAGGATCGTTTCAGTCACAAGTAAATGAGTTAATCTAGTCACATTAGCATGCTAACCAACTAGCCCCAGTCCACCCTGTCTCATAATACCACTTTGTACCTGAAGAGGTGATAGTGAGTCACTGTAGCATTGAGTTGAATCAGTCCAACACAGGAGGATGAAGTAGCGCTGCTGCCCTGAAGGCATCTTATAACCTCTTATCTGAGGTTCTGCTCCTGCTTAGATCATTTAAGGACAGGTAGCCAATAGCTGAAGCTCAACAACTGGATGGAAAAGCTCTTGAAGAGTAAAGGGATGGAGTATGAATCCATGTTGATTTGGAGTATGAATTTAATAGGTTACATCATTTTACAAATTGCTTTTCTAACCAGAGGCATTGCAAAGGGGGACCTGAAAAGATATATACAGGGGTTGGACAATGAAACTGAAACACCTGTCATTTTAGTGTGGGAGGTCTCATGGCTAAATTGGACCAGCCTGGTGGCCAATCTTCATTAACTGCACATTGCACCAGTAAGAGCAGAGTGTGAAGGTTCAGTTAGCAGGTAAGAGCACAGTTCTGCTCAAAATACTGCAATGCACACAACATTATGGGTGACATACCAGAGTTCAAAAGAGGACAGATTGTTGGTGCACGTCTTGCTGGCGCATCTGTGACCAAGACAGCAAGTCTTTGTGATGTATCAAGAGCCACGGTATCCAGGGTAATGTCAGCATACCACCAAGAAGGACGAACCTCCACCAGCATCACGTAGTGACCTGGCCACTATCCTGCAAGAAGAATGGCTTACAATCCCTCTGACCACTGTGCAGGACGCAGTATATGTCATTCCCAAGACCAACTGACGCTGTATTGGCCGCAAAAGGAGGCCCTACACCATACTAATAAATGATTGTGGTCTAAAACCAGGTGTTTCAGTTTCATTGTCCAGCCCCTGTATATATATAAATACTTACATACATATCTTGTGAGTGTCCAATGAAAAGCAGGCATCTCCAAAATGTACAACTGTATAGGAGATGCCAAAAACCTAATGTAATTTAAATGCAAGTCAATGGAACCAGACAATTTATCTAAGCAGTTTTGAGCAATGTCTGTTGGTCCTTTGCTCATGAAACCTTTACACAACAAAAAAGGCAAGTGCTGTGTTTAAACGATGCATTAAAGTCAAAATCAACAAAAGTGGAGACATGGTTTTCATTGGACAGCCTCTTTTTTAAAAAAAACTATTGATTATGCATTTTTGTTTTCCATACAAAAGCATATGACTGGGGAAGGATGGGACGGAATGAGACTTCTTTACCGTGGTGTTGATTGGAACTGGAAGTTTACAGTGATGTCTACATTCCAAATATGGTCATTTTATATACTATCCATCCCCCACCAGGGAATCTACATGTGTCGTCTCAGTTCTTATATGCAATTTAACATTTTAAATTTATTTTGGTGCCATTTTGTATTTGTATAGAAGATGTGCTATAGGCCAAAACTATATCTGTAATAAATGGTCAACCATGTCTCGGGCATCAGGCTCCATATTCATGATCACTTCTTCCAATCACTTTCTTTGAGAGAACATTCAGAGGCATTAAACTCTTTGGACGTCTGGTTCCCATCACTACCTCTGTGAACAATTCTGACTTGGCAAGCTACCTCTCCAGAATGGAGCGTTTCACATTAAACCACAATGACTTTGTTTACATCAGATATTTTGGTCGGGTGTTGCTTAGATCTTCCAAACGTTCAGCAGTGGCCCGGGATTTGACCCGAGCTGGGTCTGCTAAAAATAGGTTTCCTAGGTAAATAATTATACTCCTTCAAAGGCTGCAGCCTGCACTCTCATATTTGAGGCTTGTTGGTATTAGACTTGTAAACGTCCTTCAGAGAGAAGGAGAGGGCTTATTAAAGAGGAACCGTGGGCAGGCATTAATGGAAAGAGTGTTCCGGGTAAGACTTCCTAAAAACGGGAGGCTCACAGTTGGCCTCCATTATGGGGTCACTTTTTATATCCCAGTGTTCGTGTCCATGCAGATGTTTGTGTCACATGTGTTCCTGATCAAGCTGCCAGAGTGCAGCGGACCTCTGCGATGATCAATAACGTGTTAATGGGGGGCGGCATTCCGATCTCTCACTCAGAATAACATCGCATGCTGTCTTAAACTGGTTTCAGCAGCTCCCGCCCGACACCCCTAGATGCATGTGAAGGAGATAGAAAGCAGATTTCATGCAGGTTGCTTATTGAAATTAATCATTCAGAAAGTTTGTTTCATATTTTGTTATATCTGTATCCCATTTCTTTTTGCAACAGCTGGATGTAAACAGCTTCAATGCATACCATACAGTCCACAGTCCACATAAGCTCACAGCACCTTGCATGTTTGAGCTGGTAGTAACTTCAGGCTCCTGCAGATGGCGCTGCACAAGGATGATGGGGCTTAAAATACCTGTGGGGTGTGAGTGACGGGATTCATAGATTGGGAAGAGGTGCTACAGTGCAGGGAATGTCTCGTTCCATGTGTAGAAAACGCTCCAGAGCAGATGTTAATGATTGGCTAAATGGATGGACTGAGCATGTGGGTGTGGCCAAAGACCATAGTGTGAAGGAAGTAGCTGAATCTGCAGGTGTATGGAAGCGTACGGTCATACGGGTCTACCAGCAGTGGCTAAAATCCCAGTCTACAGGGACAAGGTTCAGTTAGCAGGTAAGAGCACAGTTCTGCTCAAAATACTGCAATGCACACAACATTATGGGTGACATACCAGAGTTCAAAAGAGGACAGATTGTTGGTGCACGTCTTGCTGGCGCATCTGTGACCAAGACAGCAAGTCTTTGTGATGTATCAAGAGCCACGGTATCCAGGGTAATGTCAGCATACCACCTAGAAGGACGAACCTCCACCAGCATCACGTAGTGACCTGGCCACTATCCTGCAAGAAGAATGGCTTAAACTCCCTCTGACCACTGTGCAGGACGCAGTATATGTCATTCCCAAGACGAACTGACGCTGTATTGGCCGCAAAAGGAGGCCCTACACCATACTAATAAATGATTGTGGTCTAAAACCAGGTGTTTCAGTTTCATTGTCCAACCCCTGTAGTTTGAATACTCTCACACAGTTCCTGCAGATGGTACGGTTGGGCTGGAGGTGGAGTGACACCAGGCCTTCTGGATGTGTCACGTGTGACAAAAACCGTCCATCTTGGTGCTGACCACGGTGCCTCCACACACAGATTCGTTGGTTGTCTCCACCAAGACAAAAGCAGGACTGGTCACTGAAGATTCTGAGTCACTCCAGGACAGTCTGGCACGACACCACTGCAGTCTTTGGTGAAGTGGTGTTAAGGACAGTCGTCGTAACGGCCTGTGTGCATGAAGTCCTGTGTTGTGCAGCCGTCTGCCAATAATGCTGGCACTAAGAGGATGGCTTAGGAGGGCATCGCTGCCCACTCAGTGTCTGCATTCATGGCTGTTGGGTCCGTCCATGCATGTTGGACAGTTTGTCCGTTTTCTCTCTTGGTTGTTCATGTAGGTGTCCCTGATCTTTCATCTCGCTGGTGAGTGCCTCGTTCTAGCCACTGTTGCTTACAGCAAGCTATGATAGTATCCACACATCTGGTATGGCGCACAATACGTCAATAACACCATCCAGCTTCCTGGAGTCATATGATGCAACCCCTTCCAACTGCCCAAATGCCTCCTTGCTTCACTTGTAAAGGAAGGTACCAACACCACAGCACAAGTCAGAGGGGAAAGCAAGCGCGTCAGGACAACCTTAGAGTCGGTCAGGTACAGTGATAAGGCCCGTACTTGCACAGCCGAGCGTGAAACTTGGATCATTCTCATGTCTCATGGTGTCAAACCTACCCACCAAGTTACACTGCTGTCGGGTGATTCCTTCTGGGTACTGGTGGTGGTGATGGTGATGGAGCGTAAAATACAGAGGAAAGATTCCAAAAAATTGGTTCCTTTAAGCAGTCTCTGCCTATGATGCCTTCCAAACAGATTCCTGAAATTCCCTGCTCCAAAAAACCCCCAGAAAGTTAACACTGCGTCTCCGTCATGCTGGAGGAATGGGAGGCATGGGAAAGGATGTTCTCTGTGCCTCATTAGCAGGTGAGAATGGTTAAAGTCTACAAACTGCTGCTAATTCCTCTCGCACACGTGGAGCCGAGGAGAATTCCTGTTTGCCGACCACAGGTTCGAATAAAAGCGTAATAACTTCAAGACCACCAGCTTAGATCTGGCTGCCAAACCACAAGGTTCACGGGCAAATAAAGTGTGTGGGGTTAATGAGCCATCACGGAGCAATCCAACACATGATTTACTCACAGACTCATTCACATGGCGATCGGCTAGAGAGGTGCTGCCGGATCTGGTAGACTTCAGTTCTACAGAGCATCAAAGTATGTCATTGGAGTCTTATCAGCTGAGCCGCTGAGCATGCTGGTTCCAGAATCTAAGCTGCTGATTGGCTGTCTAATTGAATTCCTTGTTAATAGAGTGAGTGCTACCTGATTAGTCTGCACTGCGGTCAGTCTATCGCAGCCCCACTGAGAGTACCCACTACCCACCAGGGAGCTACCAGACCATCTAAGAGATGGGGGTTTCAATCCCGGTCCCGGTTACTATGCTGTGCTACACCAATAAGAGTCCTTGGGCAAGACTCCTAACACTACAGTGGCCCACCTTGTAACGCTTTGAAGCCAGAGAGCATAGAATTTCCAGCTCCAGCCCGGATGGTGAGCTTTAGAGGCCGGTGAAGCACGAAGCACAATGGAGCAGACACTCGTACACACACTGGCGGTATACCACTTGCCCGTTTATTCAGCGATGAGGCATATACACATCTCTTAGAGTCCTTT